>PVJX010028105.1:0-24203 GCA_004027295.1 Dolichotis patagonum
GCCACTTCCTTATGGAGTTAGGGCTGTCCTGCCCAAATCCAACATGTCGTCCAGTCGGTTTCCCCTTTCCCGTGGGAGGGTCTTATTCTCATCACTCACCGTGTCCCCGAGAACTGCTGGACTGCCCGACCTCCGACTTCAGCGCGGCTGAGGTGGGAATTCACGGTGCCTCTGGGTGGGTCGTGTGCAGTGCCGGTCCTGGCAAGCTGCACGCCGGGCTGTTCAGCTCCGGGCTCCGGCAGCTCAAGCCAGTTGCTTCAGTGCGGAACGCTTGTTCAGGTCGGGCGGAATTCAGGCATCTCGAGGCGGGTGCTGTGCTCGCTGATCTTATCTTCACTAATAGTAGCCCAGGACCTCTTATTCGAGCGGGTTTTTGCGCTTTAGTTTCTTTCTGTGTTGTGAGAGTCTATCTCTCTCTGTTTGGGTCTCTCCAGGGTGTTTTATTCTGGCATTTGAGCTGTCTCTCTCAGAGAGGGTCTCTCTCCTGCTACCTACCAGTCTGCCATCTTAGTTTGTTCGTTTTTAAGATACAGTTTTGTAACAGTAACTGCAAGAAATTGGGACAGACCTGTCAAAGGGATGGTTTTTGCATGTTGCTGAGGTTGAGCTGGCATAAGTTCAAATTAAAGCATTATAATTATAGGATGTTAAATACAATTCCCTGGCTGGATGTGGTGGCACACACTTGTAATCCCTGCCCTCTGGATGCTGAGGCAGGAGGGCCCCTGCAAGCCAGCCTGGCTAGATAGTGAGTTCAAGCCCAGCGTGAACTGCATAGCAAGATTTGTGTCTAGATACTCCCCCAAAGCTCATGGAATCATGCAGTGGGGCAGACTTTTCAGAGGTGGTTGAATCTAGAGTTTGTGATTGATTTGTGGACCAATGGTGGGATTAAGGATGATGCTATACTTGCCCTAAGGCAGGTACCCTGCATACAATGTAAGGGACAGAAAGAGCCTTCTCTCTCCTCTTATTGCCGGCTGCTCTCTCTCCTCTCTTGTTGCTTTTGCTGTCTTCTGCTGCCATAAAATGTTGCTCCTTTGTCACTGCCACCCTGCCTCGGAGCCAGCTGTTTATGGACTGAAACCTCTACAAACTGCAAGCTAACTAAACCTTTCCTCCTTTAACTTTGGGTATTGGGTATTTCGTCTCAGCAACAAGAGAAAAGTAACTAACACACACACATATACACACATACACACATTTTCCCCATTGTGCATAAAGAAAATAGTTATAGAGCCAGACGTGGTGGTGCACTCCTGTAATCCTAGCACTCAGGAGGCTGAGGCAGGAGGATCGTTGCAAGTTCGAGACCAGCCTGGGCTACAAAGTAAGCCCAAGGCCAGCTGAAACTGCACAGCAAGACCCTGTCTAAAAAAAGAAAAAAGAAAAAGAAAATAGTTATAGAATATTTGCAAAAAAGAAAAAAACAGTAAACAAACAAAAAGGGAAAAAAAAGAAATGCAGGGGGAATTGAAATATTTCACAAGAAAATAATCAACTATGGTAAACGTAAAACAATATAGTAATGTAGAAAATAAGAGATAAAGGTCATAAAGTTGATTGAAAACAAATAGTAAATCATAAACTCTCATTATCAATAATCACTTTAAGCATAAATGGAAGAAATGTTCCAATCAAAAGGGGGAGATGGCAGAATGGACTAAAACAACAACAGATACAAATTTAGTCAGTGAGAGACTCTAGATCCAAAGACAGAGAAAACAAAATAGGCTTTAAATTAAAAAGGGTTGCAAGTGACCAGCTGTGGTGGTGCAGGCTTGTAATCCCAGCACTTGGGAGGCGGAAGCAAGTTCTAGGCCAGCCTGGGCTACAAAGTGAGTTCAAGCCCACCCTGCACTGCATAGCGAGACCCTGACTCAAAAAGACAAATAAAATAAAATATCTAAAACAAAAATGGAGATTTCAATGTCCTATTCAATCCCTGAAAGAACAATTTGGCAGAGGAGAGAACATCCAATAGTTTGGATCTTGATGGTCTTAAAATTATCCTCTGCCAAACTGTTCTTTCAGGGATTAAATAGGATTGAATAGGACATTGAAAGCTCCAGGACTGCTGGGAGGTGCCGCCCCTTAGAGGGAAGGCCTCATGGAAGGAAGGTAGGTAACTGGGGAGATGCTGCAGAAAGGGATCCTGGGGCCCTAGCTCCTCTTCCTCCTTTCTCTTTGCTTCTCAGCTGCAATGAGATGAGCAGCTTCCGCTACCACTTAGTTCCAGCACGGTGCACTTCCTCCCACAGGCCCACGAGCCACAGACAAACCAGCCATTCTGAACCAAAACTAGAAGCCCAAATAAATCATTCTCATTTTTAAGTTGATGACTCAGTCACAACAACAGGTGACAGGTGACTAACACACGACTTAATAAACCAATGAGATCTAACAGATACATGCCAATCTCTACCCAACAACAGATTGGGTAGACCCATCAAAGGACAGTTTTCGACCCTTTTACGGAGTTTTTCTCAAGCATACACCGACTTTCCCCATGGTAGACCATAAACTAGAATGCCATTAAGCCTCAGTAGTTTTTGAAAGATAGTGTCTTCTTTAACCATACAGGATGGAGTTAAGAACCAATAACAAAGAAACCTAAAAAACTGACACATTGGTGGAAACTAAACATCATACTCCAAAACAATCAGTGGGTCAAAGAGGAAGTCATGAAGAAAAACTACAGACAGACAAGTGAAAATAAAACACAATATAACATGGGATTTGATTAAAACAGTGGTAAGGTGGAACTTTATGGCTATAAATATTTATTAAAGAATGTCCCAGGGGCCAGGGGATTAGCTCAGCAGCATAAGTGCCTGCCTGGCAAGTGCAAGGTCATGAGTTTGATCCCTGATACCAGAAAAACAAAAAAAAGGAAGAATGTCCCATCACTGTGGGGAGGGAAAGATTTCAGATGAAAACTCTAATTTTACAACTTAAGGAACTCAAAAAAGTACTAAACCTGTATCAGAAGTAAATAAATAATAAATATTAGGGCTGAAATAAAAAATAGAAAAACAGAGATCATTAAAACCATGAGGTGAGGTTCCTGCTTCTGGTGATCCCGTGGGTGCGGGTCGGAGGTAATGATGAAGGTTCTAGGCGTGTTAGGAGGGCTGTTCATGCTCTTCGAGTTAACTCATGTTCATGCTGACGTGACGGTGACCTGCACCTCAACACGCCTTATTGTTAAAATGCATCGGTCTCCCCTGGTGAATAACTTGCCGGTCCAGCCCCAGGAGCTGACCCTGGGTGATGACTGCCCTGTCTCCATCATGCATTCTCAGTTCTTTGTATTCAATTATGTGCTATCTTTGTGTGGCATGAAGATTTATGAACAACAATCAGGTCTACTCATTGAAACTTCAATCACGTATAATTCACCACATTTAGATTTTTATGTCTACCTTCCCATAACGTGTCTCGTTCCGAGAAAGTTATCAATAAGCACTGTATTGAAAAAGGGAGTCCAGGGCTGGGGATTTAGCTCAGTGGCATAAGCGCCTGCCTGGCAAGCGCGAGGTCGTGAGTTCGATCCCCAGTACCGCAAAAAAAAAAAAAAAAAAAAAAAAAAAGGGAGTCCAGCCGTAAATACATCGTAGTGCAAGACATGGGGCCAGTGTGGGGTGCAAGTGAATATTTGAGGATCAACCTAAGAGTGTCGTCTTGGAGCACTTGTCCCGTGTAGGGCTGTAGAAATTTTGCTACTTTCTATTATGTGAACTATAAATTCTGGACCATTGAGTGATCTTAGCAACCCTGGATACTTGAAGATTTGACTGCTTCTTAGATGTTGGATAAATGCATGTGGGGAATCATCTTTGACCATTTCAATGTGACCTTTTAAGATGAAAAAACTTGCTATTCTATCCACGTTTATGAAGTCTTTGGGTGGGAAAAGGTTTCTCCAGATTTTAAATTTGTGATAAAGGCAATTTTAAATAAATTTATGCAATTCTTAAAAAAAATAAAATAAAATAAAATAAAATAAAAAGCCATGAGGTGATTTATGAGGGATACTGATCTAATATCTTTTCATGTAGTGTCCTTGTTTGATTTTAGGATCAAGGTTGAGCTGGGCTTGTGTAATGAGTTGGGAAGCATCTCCTCCTAAAGTTTTCTGGAAGAATTTGCATAATTTTGGCATTATATCTTTCCTAGATGGTGGGAAGCATTCACCGGCATATCCATCTGAGCCTAGAGTTTTCTCTGCGGACAAACCACTTTTTCTAGATGGTACATTTAGGCTTTACATAACTGCTCGATCAACTCGAGAGATCAAAGTAGAAAGGTGGGCGCCAGGGACTGGCAGAAGCAGGGAATGATGCATTATAAAGTGTGGTCTAAATATACAGTGAAGTCTAAGTAGCAAAATTTGTTACAGTAAAAGGCACATCATCACTGATGTCCTCACAATACTTCCCCTTGCTTCAAACACACTTACCCCATCATTCTTAACACTTTCTGAAGCAATTCTGGAAATCCTCTTTCATGTCCTAATGAAATTAATTAAAATTATGGTGAAGCTGGGTGTAGCAGTGCATGCTTGTATTCCCAGCACTTAGGAGGCTGAGGCAAGAGGAATGCTCTGAGTTTGAGACCTGCTTTGGCTGCATAGTGATTATCAAGGCCAGCCTGAAACACATAGAGATCCTGTCTCAAAACAAACAAAAAAGTACAGTGAATGCTGCTGCTGAGAGCCATCCTATATTACAGTGTGTCCTCATCAAACAGTCACTGCATCTGGCACCATGCAACTTCTGGCACTTCCTCAAAGTCAAAATGATCGTGAAAGATAAAAGTTTTAAACTGATATAGGACATCAAAGCAGCTACAACAGTGCAACCAAAGACATTCATGAAAAGGATTTCTACAACTGCCTCAGAAAGTGGCAAGACATCATAATACACCAACAGATTGAGTCTCACTTTCTCCATTTTAATATCTTAGGTTGAGGAAATTTTTTTTGCAAAATGCATGAGACCAGAACTGTTTCAAATTTCAATGTTTTTCATATTTGGGATACTTGCAAAGACTTCATTGGTTGAGCAGTCCTAATTTAGAAATCTGAAATACTCTGAAAAAACATGTTTTTCAAGACAGGGTCTCTTGTATAGTTCAGGCTGGCCTTAAACTCGGTATATAGTCCCAGATGGCCATGAACTCGCAGCAGTCCTGTTGCCTCAGCCTCCTGAGTGCTGGAATTAGAGGTGTGTGCCACCACACACAGCACTGTAAAGATTTTTTGAGTACCAACAAGTTCTAAGCCAGTTTGGCTTTTGGAGCACTCTGGATATTCAAATAAAGGATATTCAATCTGTGTAAGTATTTCCCTGATAGTAAATATTCAGTTATCCTTTATTGTACAGAAACTCTTGCTTCAAATTTTTAGTATTATCTTCACACACAGATCTTTTGGATTATTTTGTTGGATAAACTGCTGAGTGGAATTTTTTTTTTTTTTTTAAATCGGTACCGGGGATTGAACTTACGACCGCATACTTACAAGGCAGGCGCTTATGCTGCTGAGCTAAATCCCCAGGCCCTGCTGAGTGGAATTTTTATTTCAAAGGTCATAAACCTCTTATGGCCTCTGGTATACTGTACACCACTAATTTGCTTTTGATTAAGTTTAACAGTCAAATTTGTTTACTCAAAAAAAAAAAAGAAAGCAAGTGGCAAGAAAATGGGATACGTATGCTCAATGTGAATGGGAATATTTTAAATGGATTAATAGCAATGTATATTTTATTGTAATAATCTTAAAAAGTAAACACTTACCATTTTTTATCATACCACATATTGTTTAACAGATGCAGAGTTTCACTTTTGCAAGATGAAAAAGTTCAGAAGATGGGTAACAGCTGCACCACAATGTGAATATATTTAATGCAAGTAAACTATATACTTAAAAATCGCTAATGTGGTAAATTTTAAATATGTATAATTTACTGTAATTTTTAAATGTATATATTGTTGAGTCGATAATAAAAGAAATATATTTGCCAATAACACAACTGCATTAAGCTAAGGAAATGACTCCAGATGGTAAGCTATATACACAGGAATAAAAAATAAGATCAAAAATGATAAATAAGGCCATTCTTGGACTGCAGGGGAGAACAAGAAGTTAACACGAAGTTAACCTCTCCCGTGAGTCCACCCAACACGCAGGCTGACTGGGGGAGAGCCAGACATCAGCCCTGTCCTGTGAGTTGGCACCATTTGTGGACTGCAGGGGAGGAGAACAAGAAGTGAATGAGAAGCTAAGACCTCCTGTGAGTCAGTGCCATACACAGACTGACTGGGGGAGAACCAAACACCAGCCCCTTTGGATGCACGGGCAGGGAGACAAGAAGCGCCCATGTTCCTCCCCTATCCTCCACTCGCAGTAAGCGATCAGCTGATCCCGGGAAACACAGGCTGTGATGATAGCTAATGAGGTAAAATACAATCTAATGCTTGTAGTGTTTAGTGTTTCACCGACTTTGCAGGCCTAAAGCCAGTAGTCTGATCATCTATTCAGTGGATAACAATATGCAATGTAGCATATATGGGGGATCTCATTCTGAAGGTGGTGGTCATTGCTAATTCCTCATTACCTTTTTTCAAAACCCTGTATCATTCTCATTGTTTTGTTTTTGCATTTTATTCTGTTTTACCTTGTTTGATTTTGTTGTATCTGATGGCATGGGCAGCTACTTCGAAGATATATTATGGTAGCCATTTTGGATTTACTATTAACTTGTTTTGAAGTCTGTACTGCATTCATTGTTTTGTTTTTATTGGTTCTATTCTGTTTCTGTTTTGTTTGATTTTGCTATATCTGAAGGTATCTGCAGCTATTTTGAATAAAACAAGAAGCATTATGGTAACCATTGTTGATTTTCTATTAACTTGTTTTGAAATCCTGTGTCACTTACACTGTCTTGTTTTGATTGGCTTTATTCTATTTTGTTTTGCTTGTTTTTATTCTCTCTAAAATAAAATAACATGTGGTTTCCAGGAAGACAAATATCAGTGCCTCCTGAGTATCTGCCATGCTGGGACTGGGAGGATCCAACGAGAAGCTAACAAACCAGCCCTTCTGGTGAGTCACACAACCCATATGGGTTCCAGGAAGAGAAAAGTCAGACAGTACCTCATGTGAGTCTATAGACATGTGGGCTAAGAATCAACCCCCCCCCAAAACCTGCCCCCGGCCCAAGCAACCTATTGGCTCAGAGGACAGGCTGAGTTGATAGCATCTAAGGTACATAAATCAACTAAATGCTTATATTGTTTGGTTGATTTTGCAGGCCTGGGGCCAGCAGTCTGAGCATCTCTTGAGAGGATGATAGTATGCAATATAACAAATATAGGGGATTTCCTTCTATCGTATCTTTGAAACCTAATATTGTTCTCACTATTTTGGTTTGTTCTGATTGTTTTGTTTTATTCAATATTCTGTTTTGATTGGTTTTATAGTGTTCTGTTTTTGGTTTGATTTTGCTATACCTGATGGAATGGACAACTATTGTGAAGATAACCCCAATATACTATGGTAGCTATTGTTGTTTTCCTAGTATCCTGCTTTGAAGTTCTATACCAATTTTGCTGCTGTTTTTTTTTTGGGGGGGGGGCAGGTACCGGAGATCGAACTCACAACTGCACGCTTACAAGACAGGCACTTAGGCTGCTGAGCTAAATCCCCAGCCCCATGCTGTTTTTTTGTTTTATTGGCTTTGTTCTGTTTTATTTTGTTGGATTTTACTATCTTTAAAATAAAAAAAAGAAAATAAATCAATATAGTCATCTGTACAAATACCTTGAAATTGTATATCTTACCCAATATTCATCAAAGATATAAAAGTATATTGAAAGCATATTTACAAAGTATAATACTTTGTATTATACATCGAAAGCTTGAGTCTGGCAGAACATAATGAGTATACCATGGGCCAAATGGTATACTTATGGTAAATCATGACCAAATGGGAATTACCTCAGCAATGTAAGGCTGACCACCGAAAATCAATTAATGTAACATACCACACAAATGTAATTAAAAACAAAAGCCACCATCACAGAAATAGAAATAAAGCACTTGAAAGAAGAATGTGGAACATTGGGCACTGCTGGTAGTAATGTAAAACAGTACAGTTACTTTGGAAAGCAATTTGAAATTTCATCAAATGTTTAAATGTAAAGTTACTAAGTGATCCAGCAATTCCACTCCTAGATATATATATCCAATAAAACTGAAACCCCATAAAAACTTCCATTGAGTGTTCACAGCAGCATTATTCATGCCAAACAGAGGAAGCCTCTCAAATGTCCAATAAGAGTTGATGAATAAACAAAATCCATACAATAAAATATTTGGTCACATAAAGGAATAAAGTATAGATACAGGATACAACATGCATGAATCCTAAAAACATTATGCTGAGCCAAAGAAGCAAAAACAAAAGACTACATTTTCTTTAAAGACCCTATTTAAATGAACTGTCCAAAATAGGCAAATCTATAGAGAGCAGAAAGTATTTGTCATTGTTTAGGGATGGACAATTTAAAGACAATGGGGAATGAATGCTAGTAGGTACAGAGTTTCTTTAGGAGATCAGTGAAAATGTTCAAACATTGTGATGATTGTATAAGTCTATGTACATATTAAGAACCATTGAAACACACATTAAATGGTCACATTGTATGATATGTGAATTATATTTCAAAAAGACACTAAAAGATTATATAGTATAAGCAGCAGAACACAACTAGTAAGACACTCACCTCTCTCTCCATTTCATCCTCCTCTTCTAAAAGATCATACACCTGCTCTAAAAGCTGAACTCCTAGGCCCTGGATGACGTCAGCTCTCAAGACTTCAAGTATTCTCCTGATCTTTTCAGAACCTGGCATGATAGCTAAAAAGCAACAACGAAAACAGTGGAAAACAAACATTTTTATCAACAATGAAAAGTGTTTTAAAAAACAATCTTGATGGGTTTGGTTTAACGATGTGTGTGTGTGTTTTAATTTATCTTGGGATCTTTCTTTCTTTTTTGCAGTACAAAAACCAGGACCTTGTACATGCTTGGTAAATGCTCTATTATTGAGCTATATCTGCAGTCTAATATTTTACTGTCTAAAAATTTATGTCAATGTCTCCTGAGAACTAGGCATGCTGGAACTTGGGGGACCAACCAAGAAGCAATGAGTCCCCCTTCCTGGTAAGCGGTGAGAGCTGCAGCCCACCAGGGAGAGAATCAGTCAGTGTCTCCCATTAGTGGGCTGAGAATGGAACGACCAGAGGGGCAGCCAGAATTGATAGCAACTAAGGCACATAAAGCAACTAAATGCTTATGTTGTTTGGTTGATTGTGCTGACCTGGGGCCAGAGGGCTGAGCATCTCTTGGGAGGATGACAGTATGCAATATAGCAAATATGGAGGATCTCCTCCTATTTTTTCTTTGAAGGCAAATATTGTTTTCACTGTTTTGCTTTGTTCTGATTAATAATTTTGCTCTATTCAATATTCTGTTTTGACTGGTTTTATGGTGTTCTGTTTTTGGTTTGATTTTGCTATACCTGATTGAATGAACAACTATTATAAAGATAACAAGATATACTATGGTAGCTATTATTGTTATCCCAGTATCCTGCTCTGAAGTTCTGCACCAGTCTCACTGCATTGTCTTGATTGGCTTAGTTCTGTCTTATTTTGTTGTATTCTACTATCTTTAAAATAAAATTTAAAAAAATTTTTAAAAATAAAATAAAAATTTATGTCAAGCTTCATGTCTCACTTCCATCACCTACACTTAAAATATCTCCAAAAATGGGGCTGGGGATTTAGCTCAGCAGCATAAGTGCCTGCCTTGTAAGCATGCAGTTGTAAGTTCAATCCCCGTTTCCTATTAAAAAAAAAAAAACTACCTCCAAAAAATGTCTAACTTGAAGAAAATTCACTGAAAAAAAATCCCAATCACTTTATATAATTTTCATAAGGATAACTGCGTTATTTACATTTATCTTTAAAAATCAATTTTCATGAAATTTTTCAGAATATATGTTGCATAAAATAAGATACATCTTTCATAGAGATATCCAAATGAAATTTAAAAACTAAAACAATGTACAGGTATTAGCTCCTAATAAACACATGTTCTAGTTTGCTGTAAAAGACTAAACTGATCACCTGAAGGCAGCTCTTTAACATGGAGTTGCCCTGACTCTTCTGCAACTTTCCCGTGAAGAACCAGCGTGTCCCGATACTTTCGATTAAGTCTGAATTCTGAGCCCGGAGCTGGTACCGGAAGATCTTCGCAGCTCTCTTTTGGGTCCAGTTTAAGTGTTTGAGTCATCAATTGTATCAAGTCACTCACTTCATTTGTATGACTTTTCCTGAAAAACAATTCTTCCTGTTATTTAGTTGGCTTCACAAAAATTCTTTATTTCACGTTAGATGCAGGGTTGGAGATGTAGCTCACTAGCAGAATGTTTGCATGGCCAAGCCCAGGGTTTGATTACCAGTATGCGAGTACAGAGACACAAAATGACCTTTAGGGAATGCTGCTTCCAAATGTCCATGTAAGCTCCTGAAGATTAACACACAAACAACAATGATAGACACTAAGCAAAACACAAAAAATGTAAAATCAACTAATGTGAAGACAATGGAGAATGAAAAAATCTGGAAGGAGATTCAGGAATAGAGTCAACACTTTTTAGCCTAAGCGTAGGTCATAGGTAACTCAAAGCCCAAGAAAAAACCCACAGTATGTCTGGCCTGCAAAACCAAAGACAGAGTTCAGGACAACTACTGCCAATAGAAAATGAGAGAGAAATCTTGCAAAAGAGAGGTCTTAAAAAAAGGCTGACACAGATTCTTGGTACAAGTTCTGTCCAACCATTCCAAGTAACTTTACATCCAAGTACAAAGGTCGAAAATATTTAAAGAAACGGAAATACCACCTCCAATGAAATAAAATTCACAGGATATGCATCCAGTCAAAAATTACCAGAAATGCCCAAGCGTGGTGGTACATGCTTATAATCCCAGCACTTGGGAGACGGAGGCAGGAGGATCACTGTCAGTTCAAGGCCAGCCCGGGCTATACAGTGAGTTCAAAGCCAGCCAGAACTACAAAGTGAAATCCTGTTTAAAAAAAAGGAAAGAAAGAAAAGAAAAGTTACCAGAGACACAAAAAAGCAGGAAAAATCACTGATTTGTAAAGAAAAAAACTCAGTTAACAGAAATAGACCCAAAGGTAAAACAAGTGAAGATGAGGACATTAAAATGGTTATCATAAATATGTTTTATATGGCTATGATATGATAGGTAAAAACATGAACTGGTTAAGGAGAGGTACAAAAGATGTAAAGAAGACCCAAATTCCTTCTAAAAATGAAAAACATAATTATGTTAACTGCATGAAATAGGATAAACAGAATAGAAACTATAGAAGAAAAAAATCAGTGATCTCAAAGATATACCAACAGAATCTATGAAAACTGAAACGAAGAAAAAAAGGAAAAAGGATGAACAGAAACCAGAGGTATGCACACTGGTAATCTCAGCATTCTGGGAGAGTGGGGCAAATTAGACAACTTAGTGACTCAATGAGATTCTGTCTCAAAAAATAAAATCAAATCAAAAAAGGGCTGGGATGTAGCTCAATGCAAAGGTCCTGTGTTCAACTCTAGGTACCCCAAAAAAGAAAAAGAATGAACAGAGCGTCAGTGAGGTTTGGATAACTTTAAGCAGCCTAATACACATTTAACTAGAATCCCCAAAAGGCAAGAGAAATTCCAGTAAAAACTGAAGAAATAATGGCCAATCAATTTCCCATGATGGATGTATTTACTATGTATCACAAACATATACTAACAAAAAAATAGTCAAACTTTTCCAAATCTAATAAAAGCTATAAAACCAGATGTGCACATAGAAGAGATATTTTTAGTTGTCACATATGCCATACAACATATATATATATTATCAGTGTGAATACTACAGGTCAGAATACTGCTATAAATGTATATTTAGAATCACTCAAACAGAAATAGTTTCTGAAGGGAATCAGAAAAATAAGAACTTACCCATCCCTGGAATCCCCATCTGATTTATCAGTTGAACTTGTAGAAGAACTTAGCTCATCTTCAGACAGACAATTAATCCGTTTTCTTTCCTATTAATATTTAGAAAAAACAAAATTCCACATGACAACACAACCACAATGTAATACAGGCTTGCAGTCTTAGACACAATGACTAAACAATGTACAATGACATGCAATTTAACAGGAGAAACTAGTAGATCTAAACATTAAAGTTATTTTACCCAGGGACATCCCAGTTCAAGCATGAAGCTCACAAGTGAAGCCTAGGAAATATTAATGTCACGTTTTACAAGGCCCTATGGGATTTCAGTCATGAAGAAATTTCCTTTCCAGGAGAAAGTGGATGATTAGTTCTAAGTGCTCCAATTCATAAGAAGAGGGCTTGTTCCATAAGGAATATTGGCATTTTAAACTAGACTGAATGCCACCTAAACAATTTCACCTTGTTCATATACAAAACTCTTAAGGTGCTTTAAAGGGCTGATATAATTATCCCAAACCCGGAAACTTTTGAGAGATAGAGATGGCAGCCTAAATTAGCAAAGTACATAAATGATATGGTTAAAGAAAGACCTTCATTGCTTTTCCTTATATCTATTGATTTGTTTTAAAGATTACCCGAGAAAGACTCTTAACAAGACAGCCAACTATTTACAAGAATACCTGAAAAATGTGTGCCCTCAGCGGGTCAAACATCATCCTTTTAATGATCATTTACCAGCTCCTTTCCTTATCAAGACTGAGATGTGTAGCTTAGTCAGTCCCTATCTCTGGAATAAATGGAGCTGACTTGTTCAAGGGTTCCTGTGTTAGGCTGAAGGATGCAGACACGCTTAGGGTAGTGCACCTGAGTACTGCTGCAGTCAGAAGAGAACCGTCGGGCAGCGAGGGACTGGCCTTCCTCCTGCAGTTTCCCCGGCCCTACTGCACTCAGAGTTCTTCTCACTGAAGGGCCTAAAACGAGAACATACCCAGTAGTTATTGGTGGTGGGCTGGTCTCAGTTGAAGAGGGTTTTGCATAGGTACAGAAGATACCACAGGCAAAGGCCAGCCAGAAGTTACTCAAAAAACATCTTCATTATCACTGTGGTGTCTCACAGCTTAGTTCAAATTTTAGTTCTGGGTCTGCCACTTCTGTGACCTTGGGTAAGTTAGCCAGTCCCTCAGAACCTCAGTTTTTCCCCCAGCAGAAGGGAAACCCTTTGCTTACCTTTTGGAGTTACTATAAATATGAAATAATGCCTTTAAAATCTTCACTATAACTTGTGTAGATGTGTAGGTAAACAATATTAGCGGCTACAGTAAAACTATGTTTAGGTAAAGGTAATGAAGATGATCACGGCCCTCAGCCCAGAGCAACACCATTCCTCTGGCTTCCTGGGTGATCCTCAGAAGAGAACACTTCAGACTGGACATGGAAAAGAGCTAAACATTTATTTGATTTTCAGTCTTAATTCCGCGTGGAGTTACTGTCCCTCAAAGACCTCTTGAACTTTTTTTTGATACTTCCTTTCTCTGATAGTATGTTTCAGATTCAATAGCCTACATTGATTTTTTTTTAAAAAGACTTGCCCAAGAAATTGATTGATTGATTGATTGATTGATTGATTGAAACAGGATCTCACTATGTAGTTCAGGCTGGCCTCAAACTCGTAGCAATCCTCCTGCTTCAGCCTTCTGAGTGCTGGTATTAGAGGTGCGTGCCACCACCCCTGGCAGTCTAAGAAATTTAAAAACTCTTCCAAATCTATTTCCCAAATGGCTTACCACATCTTGAAGTCAACACTTCACAAGCAAAAGTAGTGCTTATATTCATGAGCTAAATCAGACTGGCAATTATATGAAGAAACAAGGTCACCTTCAAGTGAGGGGAGCATCTCTTCCCGTGACTGCTTTAGTCGCCTTCTCTCTCTGGCTGATAATGGTCGATCCTTTTAAAGAAAGTCACAGAGTCATTTCTATTCCTACTCACTATTTCTGTAACACCTACAGTGCATGATGTAGCACCTAACACTAAGAAAGAGGCCTTGCACTTGCCTCTAAAGGAATGTCCACTAGAAGCCAGTCCATAGCCAGGTGACAGCTACTGATGAAGAAGGATGACAGCCCCTGTTTTGGGGAGATACTCACTTTTGGAAGGGCAATGGGGGACTTTTTCATTTCTTATTTTTGGAATCTACTTAGTCTCCTTAGTTAACTGGACATCTGGGCAAACATAGACTGTTCATGTCAATCTAAGGTTCTGAGAATCATCAACCTGGCTCTTCTAGTGTCTGGCAGAAAGCTGGGCTATTAGGTGTTAGTTCAAATGCCACAACACACACAGGATTATACAACCAAAAAAGCTTTGTAAGATTTGTAAAACCACAACACACGCTCCCACAAACCTTTGATGATGCTATCCCACTGCCCCTTGCACGGCTCACAGACACAGTGACCGTGCTACTCGGGCATTCAGCACTCTGCTGTGTTGATACGGTATCCACTTCTCCAACAATGGGATGGGAAGGCAAAAGCTGAGGAGATGCCCCTGGGAACTTAATTTTAAGGGAGAGGATATGATAAGTTTCATATATAGCCATCTACAGAGTTCCCCTTCTGTCATGACCTGAATGCACATGTCAGCAATTTGTCATTTGTCCCTAAAACTTCAAAACATTGTGCATGTGTGTGTGTGTGTGTGTGTGTGTGTGTTTAACAGAATAACAAAAGTAGATAACCAAGTAAGAAGCTTACAGAGAGGGACATCTTACTTTAAGAAAGACAGTATCAAGATGAACTGTGCCTCATGAGTTTGATCCCTAGTACTAAAAAAAAAAAGATCAATTGTGCAGACTATTTATTTATTTATTTATTTACGGTACCAGGGATCAAACTTACAACCTTGTGCTTGCCAGCCTGGTGCTTATGCCACTGAGCTAAATCCCCAGCCCCCGACTATTTATTTATAGTAAGTAGGAAGAACAGCTCATCAATGTAACACTAAGCGATCAAAGATTTACCCTCATTAGCCTGTTCCTTTACCTCTCAAAATGATCTGTCTGTCTTTGCTGGGGAAGGCAAATTCCTTCTGTATTTCTAACTTGCTGATACTTGAAAATCAAGTATCAGGCCTCTTGCCCTTGGCACCCTTCTCTGCATGTTCTTGCTATGTTGCTTAGGTGCCCTTTCGCCAGGTATTAATCATCCCACATGAGAAACGAGCTTCCCAGAGTCTGACCCCAAACAGTAGCACAACACCTTCCTGCTGACCTGGCTCCTTCCCACGCCGTGCTCAGCCTGTTCTCTCTTCTTCTGTCGCCGCTGTCGAGACAGGGAAGGTTCAGTCCCGCAGCTGTGTGGCTGTAAACCTGGCTGCAAACTGCTCTGTTCTTCTATAATACCTTCATCAGCAACTTGATCCTTAAAAATAGGAAAATGAAACAAATATACACAAAAGACCACTACAGAATGACAGCCTTTTGAACTTCAAATGGTCAAATACCTACTTTTAAAATTGCAAAATGAAAAAAATAAAATAAAGTTGCAAAACAAAAATGGAAGGGAATAGTTCTCTTTCTCAAAATGAATGTTCATTTGCAGTGCTGACAAACTATTTTGGCTTCTTTTCTCTTGCCCCAAATAAAAATAACTCTTTTAATCAAGTTACTCAAATTGCAATTAACCTGAAGCTACTTTCAGAGCTGGGGATTTAATTCAGTGGCAGAGCACTCACCTAGCAAGCGTGAGGCCCTAGGTTCACTGCTCAGCACCAAAGAACTCAAGAACAAAACAACAACCATAAAAGAAACTACTTCTGTTTATCCTACTTTTAAAAACTCACTACTTTGGGCCAGGGATTTAGCTCAGTGGCATAAGCACCTGCCTGGCAAGTGTGAGATTGTGAGCTTGATACCCAGTACCAAAAAAATAACCCAAACATGGGCTGGGACTTTAGTTCAGTGGTCTAAGTGCCTGCCTGGCAAGTGTGAGGTCATGAGTTCAATCCCCAGTACCACCAAAAACAAAACAAAACAAAAAAAACCCCAAACAATACATTACTTTTAATAAGCTTTCTATTTTGAACATGAACAAAATGTTTTACATGACATCAAATTTAATATACTCCCCATGTAAACACCTGCTATCTGGAAGCACTGTAAAATGCACAATTAAAAGAGTACTGCATTTACAGTCCAATATATGTCAGAAACCTATCTTCCTGAGCCCACTTCCTCACCTGAAAATGGGCCCAGTGCCTGGCACTCATTGTACCACTGAGCCTTGGTATCCATAGGGGACAGATTCCAGGACTCCCTTTTTCCCAGGTACCAAAATACACAGATGTTCAAGTCTCTTACATAAAATGGCATTTAACTGCACATTCTCCTTTATACTTTAAATCATCTCTAGATTGCTTGTACTGCCTAAAACAATGTAAGTGCCATACAAGTAACTGTGATACTACACTGTTTAGCGGGTGATGACTAGAGAAAGAGTCTATACACGTTCAGTACAGATGAAGGCTTTCCTTCTCCAAGTATCTCTAATGTGTGGCTGGTTGAATCCACAAATACAGGAGATGTAGAAACAGAGTGCTGGCTGTAGTGCTGTTTGAGGTTAGCTGAAATGGGACAGCAGTAGGAGTTAGGACGATCATACTTATTCAATGCTCAAAAACTATGACCTACTGGTGACAGGACTAATAATAAAATTAATTTTCTTTTAACTTATAAAGGTGACCATGATAACTAGTTTTAGAAACCAATGTATACCAAACATTAACATAAGACAGTTCTATTTTTTTTTTTTTTTTTTTTTTTTTTACCTATCAAGAGTATTTAAGTTTTCAAGATGGACACTGGTAAATGAATATCGTTCAATTGATACTTTGTTTGTTTGTTACTGGTAGTGAAAACTGAACCCAGGGCATTCACACTGAGGTATATTCCCTTTTAAAAATTTTTATTTTGAGACAGGGTCATGGTAAGTCCCTAAGTTACCCAAACTGGGCTTGAATTTATGCCTCACAGAGTGCAGGGATTACAGGCATGAACCACAATATCTAGCCACAGTCATTGCATTTTGTGTGCATGTGTGGGTACAGGGAACTGAACTCAGGACCATGCACCTGCCTGGCAGGCACTGTGCTACTAAGCTATGTCCCCAGCCCTATCAACACTTTTTTTTTTATCAAAATCCTACTATTTGGTAAATTCAGACAGATGTTATCATAAGACAACATTTTTGGATCTCTGGAAAATACAAAATTATAGGTAAAAATAACTTATTCTTTAAAGAAGAAACCCAATATCCAACATAAAATAGAGTATAACAGATTAATTTACAACATTGCTATTCTAGCTGAACAAGAAGATCAGCATAATAAATAACAAATGATCCAACTCTTAAGAGAGAAATAAATGTTTCTCTATTGGTGATACTCAGAGTTTAGGATATTCAAAATAAAGCTTACATATGTATGAGAATGGCATATGAACAAATGGCTGAGGCAGGAGGAGCCCTTCAAGTTCAAGGCCAGCCCTGCCTACATAGTGAATTCTGGGCCAGCCTGAACTACAAAGAAAGACAAAACAAAACAACAACAATAATAATAATACTAACAACAACGATGACAAAGTGATAGAGGAAATGCTGCACATTAAATTCTACCAAGCAAGTCTACTATAAAAGCTTAGTGTAAGACAGACTGAACAGAGACAAGACAGGCATGGCTACTCTCACTGCTCCACATGGACAATAAGAAGTGTTGGCAAGGGAAGCAAGCCCTCCCCGCGAAACAGCGCCATATGCGGCCCACGGAGGGGAGGGAGCAGCCAGACCCCAGCCTTTTCCCGTGAGTCAGCACGGATTCGCAAACAGCAGGGGAAGAGAACGAGGTCACCAAGCAGCAAGCCCTCTCTGTGAGTTGGCACTATGCATGAGCTGCTAGGGGGACGGCCAGATGCCAGCCCCTCTGGCATGCGGTCTGGGAAACAACGAGAGCCAACCCCCACACCACCTTCCACAAGCGACCAACTGACCCAGAGAAACACAGGCTGCCATGATAGCTATTGAGGTAAACTACAATCTAATGCTTGCAGTGTTTAGTGTTTCACTGACTTTGCAGGTCTAAAGCCGGTAGTCTGATCATCTGTTCAGAGGATAACAATATACAATGTAGCATATATGGGGGATCGCATTCTGAAGGTGACAGGCATTGTTAATTTCCTATATCTTTTTTTGAAGTATTGTATCATTTTCATTGTTTGGTGGGGTTGGGTTTTATTCTGTTTTGTTTTGTTTGATTTTGTTATATCTGATGGCATGGGTGGTTATTTCTAAGATAGCAAGATATACTATGGTAGCCATTTTGGATTTGCAATTGTCTTGTTTTGAAGTCCTTTATTACATTCATTATTTTGTTTTTACTGGTTCTATTCTATTCTATTTTGTTTGATTTTTACTATGTCTGAAGGTATCTGTAGCTATTTTGAAGACAAGAGGCATTATGGTTAAAAAAAAAAAGAAAAAGTGTATGAAAAAATAGAACCCTCTGACATTGCTACTGAGAATTAACATTATGCAGTTTCTTGCAAAAAAGTTTCATTTTGAGGAGTTTTTTTGTATTGTTTTGTTTTTTCAGACAGGTATTGCTTTGTAGACCAGTCTGGCCTCAAAATCACAGCTATCTTCCTGCCTCAGTCTCCTGAGTGCTGGGATTACAGGTGTGCATCACCACACCCAGCAGGGAAAAAAATTTCACAATTCCTCAAACAGTTAAGACAGATGGTGGTACGCATCTGTCTAACTCCAGCACTCTGAGAGACTGAGACAGGAAGATCAAAAGTTCAAATCCAGGTGGAGACTGCCCGAGGTGAGTCCGGGTGACCTGGGGAAAGTTGGAGACCTACATTCCAGCTTTTGAGCTTCTGGGGAGCTACTAGGACGCTGGACTTGGTCCAGCAGATTGCAGGGCCTCAGTCAACCACACTCAGCGGTGTTGTTTCAGTCCAGGAGGCAGAAACCTTGCACGAGGACTCTGAGCTCAATTGGGCTGGCCTGGGGACAGCTTAAGACCAGCACTGTCAGCTGCTGAGTTCATATCCACACCCCTAGGACAGGCGATTGTGCCCCAGGGGCTCTGCCAGGCCCAGTTCTCCACACCCAGCTTCTGCATCTCAATTAAGAGAGCCAAGAATCTGCAGAGGGATGGAGATTGCCCAAGGGAGCCAAGTACCTGCAGAGGAGCTGAGACTGCTCCAGTAGCTGAGGGTGCAGTGGTAGATTTGCGACACACCCAGGGGAAGCTTTGGAATACCACTCAAACCAAGGAAATAAAGAAAAATGACAAAAGGAAAGACCAAAAGGCAGGCTCAAATCACCAGGCCATCCCAAGAAAGCCTGGGAGCCATGTACATGGAAGAAAATAGAAGCCATACACCTGAAATGACTGAAATTATATCAACTGAAATAAAGAAGCAACTAGCGGAAGCTATGGAGAAATTCAAATTATAAATAATTGCCCAGGTAAAAGAAGAAATGATAAAAGTAGTGAAAGAAATAGTGAACACATCTAGTGAAGACACAGCTAAAAAATTAGAGGAACAAAGCAAACAGATAGAATCCCTGAATGAACAATATAAGAAACAAACAGAATACATAAAGCAGATTCAAAGAGATATACAGGAAATGAAAAATTCTATTGAAAGCTGTAAAAACCGCCTCAATGAAAGTGAAGATAGAATTTCAGACCTCGAAGATAAAATCACAGCTAGTGAACAGGAAAGGAAAGATCTTTTAAAAATAACAAAGAATCAGGAAATAACAATTCAACAGCTACAAGATGATGCAAAGAAAAATAGCATAAGATTAATAGGGATAAATGAAAAAGAAGGGGACAGCCCAAATGATATCAAGAGGATATTTACAGAAGTAATAGCTGAAAACTTCCCAAATATGAGAATGGAAACTGACATTTGGATTAGTGAAGCATATAGAACTCCAAACAGCCATAACCAAAATAGAACTACACCCAGACACATAGTAATCACCATCCTAGAAACCCACCATAAGAACAGAATACTAAAAGCTGTTAAGAGAGAAAAGACAGATCAACTATAAAGGAAAACCTATCAGAATCACAGCAGACTTCTCAACACAAACAATGAAGTCAAGAAGAGCATGGAGTGAAGTATTTCAGATCCTAAAGGAAAACCACTTCCAACCCAGACTGACGTACCCTGCAAAACTGTCCTTCAAAATGGATGGAGAAATAAGATACTTGCATGACAAAGAACAGCTGAAAAACTTCATGACCACCAACCCAGCCCTACAAGGAATACTGAAAGATATTCTACATACACATAGGATAAAGCCACCAAGCAATGCAGACAATTAAATAGAATGGAAAGCTAAAGATACAACAGCAGAAAGATAACATGTCAACAATAAACCAATATATAACAGTTATAACCATTAATGTAAATGGCCTCAATTCACCAATTAAAAGAAACAGACTGGCAGAATGGATCAAGAAACAACATCCAACCATATGCTGTCTACAAGAAACCCATCTTACCCAAAAGGAAACCCATAGACTGAAAGTCAAAGGATGGAAAACAATACTTCATGCAACAGGAAACCAAAAAAAAAGCAGGAGTAGCAATCCTGTTTGCAGACAATGTGAACTTCAAACCAAGAATGATCCAAAGAGATAAAGAAGATCACTACATACTAGTTAGGGGAAAACTTCAAGAGGAAGAGATAACAATTTTAAATATATATGCACTAAATTCCAGAGTACCCAGGTATACAAAGCAAGTATTAACAGAAATGAAAAGGCAAATAAGCAATAATACAATTGTACCAGATTTTAACATGCCACTGACACAGAGGGACAGATCAACTAGACAGAAAATCAGCAAAGAAATAACAGAACTGAATCACACTTGTGAACAAATGGACTTGATAGATGTATATAGAGTTTTCCATCCAAAAACATCAGAATACACATTCTTCTCAGAAGTTCATGGGACATTCTCTAAAATAGACCCTATACTAGCACACAGAACATATTTAAGTAAATGCAAAAGAATTGAAATTATCCCATGCATGTTATCAGATCATAGTGCCATGAAATTAGAAATTAACGATAAAAGCAACTGCAAAAACTTCACAAACAGATGGAAACTGAGTAATACACTCTTGAGCAATCAGTGGGTCACAGAGGAAATTAAAGAAGAAATTAAACAATATCTACAAGTAAATGAAAATACAAACACAACTTACCAGAATTTGTGGGATGCAATGAGGGCAGTCCTCAGAGGAAAATTTACTGCACTGAGTTCCCACATCAGGAAGATAGAACGAACACAAATAAACAACCTGATGCTACAACTCAAATGTCTAGAAACAGAAGAGCAAGCCAAGCCCAAAGCCAAAAGAAGGGAGGAAATTATAAGCATTAGAGCAGAAATTAATACAATAAAGACTAAGAAAACAGTACAAAGGATCAATGAATCAAAGAGTTGGTTCTTTGAAAGAATAAATAAAATTAATAATCCCCTTGCCAACCTTATTTAAAAAAGGAAAGAAAAAACTCAAATTCATGCAATAAGGAATGAAAAAGGTGAAATTACTACAGACTCGGTGGAAATACAGATCATCAACACCTATTTCGAAAACCTCTACTCTCATAGGTTCGATAACACTGAAGAAACAGACAGATTCCTAGATACATATGAACTACCGAAGCTGGATCAGGAAGATGTAAAACTGCTGAATAACCCAATTTCTATTACTGAAATTGAAAATGTAATTAAGTCCTTGCCAACAAAGAAGAGCCCAGGCACAGACAGATTCACTGCGGAATTCTACAAGAAATACAAAGAAGACTTAATTCCGACACTCCTCAAACTCTTCAATGAATTTGAAAGGGAAGCAATTCTTTCTAAGTCATTCCTGGAAGCAAATATTACTCTAGTACCAAAACCAGAGAAAGACCCAACTAAAAAAGAGAACTATAAGCCAATCTCCCTAATGAACATAGATGCAAAAATTCTCAATAAAATATTAGCAAACAGGATGCAGCAAATCATCAAGAAGATTATACACTATGACCAAGTGGGATTCATCCCAGGAATGCAGGGATGGTTCAACATACAGAAATCAATAAATGTAATCCACCATATCAATAGAGCCAAAAGGAAGAACCACATGTCATCTCTATAGATGCAGAAAAAGCTTTTGATAAGGTCCAACACTCATTCATGATAAGAATCTTACAGAGAATTGGAATAGATTGTCTTTATCTCAATATGATAAAGGTCATCTATGACAAACCTACCGCCAGCATCATATTAAATGGCCAAAAACTGAAAGCCTTTACCTTAAAATCAGGCACAAGAAAAGGATGTCCCCTATCACTGCTCCTATTCAACATATTACTGGAAATACTAGCCAGAGCAATTAGATAAGAGACAGAAATAAAAGCAGTAAAGATAGGAAAAGAGGAAGTTAAATTATCATTATTTGCAGATGACATGATACTTTACATAGAAGACCCCCAAAACTCCATTGAAAAACTCCTAGATATAATAAATAAATTCAGCAATGTAGCTGGATACAAAGTCAATACTCAAAAATCAATAGCATTCCTATACACTAACAACAAAAATACTGAGAGAGAAGTAAGAGAAGCCACACCCTTTACACTAGCACCCAAAAAAATGAAATACTTAGGAATTAATCTCACAAAAGAAGTAAAAGAGCTATACAAGAAAAATTATAATACCCTGAAAAAGGAAATCGAAGAGGACCTTAGAAAATGGAAAGACATCCCCTGTTCATGGATAGGAAGAACAAACATTGTGAAAATGGCCATTCTCCCAAAATTACTATACAGATTCAACACAATTCCAATCAAAATACCACCAACATACTTCATAGATCTAGAGAAATCACTCCTAAAATTCATCTGGAACCAGAAGAGACCTATAATAGCAAAGGCAATTCTAAGCAGCAAAGGCAAGGCAGGAGGCATCACAATCCCTGATTTGAAATTATACTACAAAGCTCCAGTAATAAAATCAACATGGTACTGGAATAAAACAGACCTGAAGATCAATGGAATAGATTGGAAGATACAACCACAACCACAAACTCACTCAACCACCGTATCTTTGATAAAGGGGCCAATGGGCTGGGGATTTAGCTCAGTGGCATAAGCGCCTGCCTGGCAAGTGTGAGGTCGTGAGTTCGATCCCCGGTACCCAAAAAAGGGGGGGCGGCAAACATGTTTACTGGAAGAATGACAGTCTCTTCAACAAATGGTGCTGGAAAAATTGGCTATCCATATGCAGAAGACTAAAACTAGACCCATGCCTATCACCATGTACTAAACTAAAATCTAAATGGATCAAAGATCTAAATATTAAAACAGAAACACTAAATCTGTTGGAAGACGAAGTAGGTAAAAACCTTGAAGATATAGGAGTAGGTAGAGAATTCATGAACAAGAATCAAACCGCACGGGAAATACTTCCCAGAATCAGTAACTGGGACCATATCTTATTAAAGAGTTTCTGCATGTAGAACTGTTAACAGTCTCACTGTTTGAATGTCTACTTTACATGTTTTAACTTTGTAATTTGAACAACTATTTCAAAGAAGTCAGTATGTAATTTTTCAAGTAATAATTTCTTAGGTTTTATTGTTGTTGTACTTCTCCTTTTTTCCTTGGAATACTGTATTGTCGCTACCCTTTATTCTGTTTTATTTTGTTTTATTTTTTCCTCTTTAAATAAATTAAAAAAAAAAAAAAAAGAGTTTCTGCATGTCGAAAGAGATTTCCAGCAGAGTGAAAAGAAAACCCCCAAACTGGGAAAAAATCTTAATGGATTGTCCCTCAGACAAAGGACTTCTGTCTAGAACTTATAAAGAATTAAAAAAAATCAGACCCTCGAAATTCAAAGACCCAATCCAAAAATGGGCATCTGAAATGAATACACAGTTCTCAGATGAAGAAATACGAATGGCAAATAAATACATGAAAAAATGTTCATCATCATTAGTCATGAGAGAAATGCAAATTAAAACCAC
>PVJX010028106.1:8601-24301 GCA_004027295.1 Dolichotis patagonum
CAGGGGCTTGTCAATTTTATTTATTCTTTCAAAGAACCAACTCTTTGATTCATTGATCCTTTGTACTGCTTTCTTAGTCTCTATTGCATTAATTTCTGCTCTAATCTTTATAATTTCCTCCCTTCTTTTGGCTTTGGGCTTGGCTTGCTCTTCTTTTTCTAGATGTTTGAGTTGTAGCATCAGGTTGTTTATTTGTGTTGTTTCTGTCTTCCTGATGTGGGAATTCAGTGCAATAAATTTTCCTCTGAGGACTGCTTTCATTGCATCCTGCAAATTCCGTTAAGTTGTGTCTGTATTTTCATTTGCTTGTAGATATTGTTTAATTTCTTCTTTAATTTCCTCTGTGACCCACTGAATGCTCAAGAGTGTATTACTCAGTTTCCATGTGTTTGTGAGGTTTTTACAGTTGCTTTTATCGTTAATTTCTAATTTCATGGCACTGATCTGATAGCATGCATGGGATAATTTCAATTGTTTTTGCATTTACTTAAATATGTTCTGTGGACTAGTATATGGTCTATTTTAGAGAATTTCCTATGTACTGCTGAGAAAAATGTATATTCTGATGTTGTTGGATGGAAAACTTTATATACATCTATCAAGTCCATTTGTTCACAAGCATGATTCAGTTCTGTTATTTCTTTGCTGATTTTCTGTCAAGTTGATCTGTCCCTCTGTGTCAATGATGTGTTAAAATCTCCTGTTATAATTGTGTTATTGCTTATTTGACTTTTCATTTCTGTTAATATTTGCTTTGTATAGCTGGGTGCTCTGGAATTTGGTGCATGTATATTTAAGATTGTTATCTCTTCCTCTTGAAGTTTGCCCCTAACTAGTATGTAGTGACCTTCTTTATCTCTTTGGATCATTCTTGGTTTGAAATTCACATTGTCTGCAAACAGGATTGCCACTCCTGCTTTTTTTTGGTTTCCTGTTGCAGGAAGTATTGTTTTCCATCCCTTGACTTTCAGTCTATGAGTGTCCTTTTGGGTTAGATGGGTTTCTTGTAGACAGCATATGGTTGGATGTTGTTTCTTGATCCATTCTGCCAGTCTGTTTCTTTTGATTGGTGAGTTGAGGCCATTTACATTAATGGTTATAACTGCTTTATATTGGTTTATTGTTGACGTGTTATCTTTCTGCTGTTGTATCTTTAGCTTTCCATTGTATTTAATTGTCTATCTTGCATGGTGGGTTTATCCTATGTGTATCTAGAATATCTTTCAGTATTCCTTGTAGAGTTGGTTTTGTGGTCATGAAATTTTTCAACTGTTCTTTGTCATGGAAGTATCTTATTTCTCCATCCATTTTGAAGGACAGTTTTGCAGGGTACGTCAGTCTGGGTTGGAAGTGGTTTTCCTTTAGGAGCTGAAATACTTCACTCCATATCTTCTTGACTTCATTTTTTGTGTTGAGAAGTCTGCTGTGATTCTGATAAGTTTTCCTTTATAGGTGATCTGTCTTTTCTCTCTAACAGCTTTTAGTATTCTGCTCTTATGGTGGGTTTCTGGGATGGTGATTATTATGTGTCTGGATATAGTTTTATTTTGGTTATGGCTGTTTGGAGTTCTATATGCTTCACTTATCCAGATGTCTGTTTCTCTTCTCATGTTTGGGAAGTTTTCAGCTATTACTTCTATAAATATCCTCTTGATATCATTTTGGCTGTTCCCTTCTTTTTCATTTATCCCTATTAATCTTATGTTATTTTTCTTTGCATCATCTTGCAGGTGTTGAATTGTTATTTCCTGATTCTTTGTTTTTTTAAAAGATCTTTCCTTTCCTTTTCACTAGCTGCAATCTTATCTTCAAGGTCTGAAATTCTTTCTTCAGTTTCATTGAGGTGGTTTTTACAGCTTTCAATAGAATTTTTGATTTCCTGTATATCTCTTTAAACTGCTTTATGCATTCTGTTTGTTTCTTATAGTGTTCATTTAGGGATTCTATCTGTTTGCTTTTTTCCTCTAATTTTTTAGCTATGTCTTCACTAGATGTGTTCACTATTTCTTTCACTACTTTTATCATTTCTTCTATTACCTGGGCAATTATTTCTAATTTGAATTCGCCATAGTTTCCCCTAGTTGCTTCTTTATTTCAGTTGATATCATTTCACTCATTTCACGTGTATGGCTTCTATTTTCTTCCATGTACATGGCTCCCAGGCTTTCTTGGGATGGGCTGGTGATTTGAGCCTGCCTTTTGGTCTTTCCTTTTGTCATTTTTCTTTATTTCCTTGGTTTGAGTGGTGTTCCAAAGCTTCCTCTGGGTGTGTTGCAAATCTCCTATACCCTGAGCTACTAGAGCAGTGTCAGCTCCTCTGCAGGTACTTGGCCTCCTAAATTTAGAGGCAGAAGCAGGGTGTGGAGAACTGGGGCCAGAGGAACCCCCAGGGCACAATCCCCTGTCCTAGGGGTGTGGATATGAACTCAGCAGCTGGCAGTGCTGGTCGTAAGCTGTTTCCAGGCCAGCCCAATTGAGCCCAGAGTCCTCTTGCAAGGTTCCTGCCTCCTGGACTGAAACAAGGCCACTGAGCATGGTTGACTGAGGCCCTAAAATCTGCTGGACCCAGTCCAGCATCCCGGTAGCTCACGGTCTTTTATTTTTTATTTTTCTTTTTTTATTATTATTTTGAAGGTAGTAAAATACAACAAACCAGGATGAAATAAAGCCAATTGAGACAGTGTAGTGAAATCAGTACAGAACTTCATAGCAGGTTACCGGATAACAGTAACAGGTACCATAGTATATCTCATTATCTTCACAAAAGTTGTCCTTTCAATCAGGTATAGCAAAATCAAACCAAATACAGAACATCATAAAACCTATCAAAACAGAGTATTGAATAGAGCAATACAATTATTCAAAACAAAGCAAAACAGTGATAACAATATTTGCCTCCAAAGAGTTAGTAGAAGGAAATCTCCCATATTTGCTATATTGCATATGGTCATCCTCCCAAGAGATGCTCAGACCTCTGGTGCCCATTTGCTAACAGGTGGGGAGGGATGTTTGAGTCTCAGCCCACACACTGTTAGGCTCATGGCTGCCTACCAGAGAGGTGAGCAGGTTGCTTTGTTGCCCAGCACCCTCAGTTCCAACATGGAGCAGATCTTGGGAGATGCGGGCTGGCTGATTCTCTCCCTGGGTCGCCTGCTGCTCACTCAAGCCACAGCTGCTTTCCAGTGAGGCAAGTGGGTTCCTTTGTTGCCCAGCACCCTAAGTTTCAACATGGAGTGGATCTTGGGAGACACTGGCTGGTTGGTTCTCTCCCTGGGTTGCCCACCACTCCCACAATACAGTCTTGAACATGAGAATCAATGTCTGGTTTTCTTCTTCCTGATCTAAAGCTGGGGAAGAGACTGGGGAGACAATCACATTATGTGATGCATTAGAACCTGTTTCCTCCATGGAAATCTCTTATAGATGTTCCACCTTCCAAACATAGCAGGAAAGCACAGAGTCAGCCATGTGTTCTGTGACTTAGTCTCCAAGCAGGCTCTCTGTAACCATAGTGACCACAGCTGACAAGGTCAAACCAGGTGCTGAGTCTGAGGAACACTTGCCTAATCCATATTCACACCACCAAATAGACTGCCACTTGCTACAGTCCTCTTAGGATCCCTTGTTACACACACACACACACACACACACACATCTTCAGCACAAATTTTATTTTTCCCTTTGGTGTTGGGGTTCTGAATACTGAACCCAGGACCTAGCACACACTATCCACTGAACATAGCAGTCACTATCTGGATTCCTTCTTCCTGGACACAAAGCTAAGGAAGAACTTGCATTTTTTTCTAAATGTCTCCAGTTTCTGACCTTTTCCCAGCCTGCTGCAACCTTCTTTTCCCTTAAGTTCTCATCTAAAACAACAGCAATTTTCAGAGATATTAAAACAGCATGTTTTGACACGCAAGTTGCTTCCCCTCATTCCACACAATTCTCATTTTACTCCAGATAAAGTCCAGCCATTCCCTTCTAGTTCCAAAACTTTCACAGGACTTCCACCCCAGATTCTCCTGATGCACAGCCCTATTGCCCATGCTGACACCTTGAATCATTTTAACTAAATCAGCACCACCTCACATGTGAAATGCCCCTTGACTCAGATTGCATCTCAAATTAATGTGAGTCACTTAATGTGGTCATCAAGGAATAAAAATTATCTTAGGCTAACTACTCTCAGAAGCATACTAGAAAGCAATGAAGATAGTCCTGGGAAGAAGTGTTAGGAAAGTAGAGGAAATGAGAAAATCATCCATGAAAGATTCATGATCTAACAAATTATGTCTGCTGGCACTGGAATTTTGAGTGACCATTTGGAATTTCTGAGTTATTGCAAGAGAATTGGGTGTTTAGTGTGTAAACCATCTCAGTTTCCCAGGACTGTCAGTTTCAGCACTGAAAAACTTGCATTCCAGATAATCCCTCAGTTCTGGGCAAAGTAGAACAGTTGATCCTCCTCACAGAGTGTATTCCCAACTCTTGTCAGTCATTTGATGAGGTTGTTCCTGAGCAGCATTGACTTGAAGGCACAGTCTTGGCCCTTAAAACATGTAGTAAGAAAAACATGTGCCAGTCCCAAAGAAACAATGTAGTGCATCATTAAAAAGCCTGAGAATAAGAGTCCATGGTTGGAGGAAGGAACAAGAGAGAGCTTGAGCCTAGAATATGCCACACTGAGCAATACAGCTGAGGAGTCCTCAATACAGACTCCAGTGAGGCTGGACCTATAAGGGAACAGAGAGACAACCATCTGTAGTCCGGCAGAGAGACTAGGTAAGGTGGGTGGGGTTGGAAAACCACAGGGTTTTGGACTTTCACTTATGGATGAAAGAAAGCTCTTGAAGTTTTTTATGAATTGATAATTTTTAATGTAAATAAATTATTGTGCTCAGGAAGATGTAAACTTCATTCTTGGTCCTAATGACTGAAGTAGCTAATCATAATTTCTCTAGTGTCCCTCTTTCATCTCAGTTTCCTTCTCGCTCCACTTTTGCAATGGTTTATTCCAATCTTTATATCACTATTAATCACCTGCACAGGTAGAAAATTAATATTAAAAACTAAGCCATGTTATATGAGAAGCCCATGCATGTAATATGAGAAGCCCAAAATATAAATAAAGAGAAAAATAAAAGAGAGATTGTAGCAAACAGAGAGGTAAACTCTGAAGATGGTAAGAAGACCTGAGGAATGAGGGAAGGATATGGGAAGAGGGGGAGATGGAGTGAAAATAATCAAGATGCAATATGTATATGAACCAGTTCCCAAAGATGAAATTAGTATATATGGATACCAAAAAAATAAATACAGGTTAACCTAATAATTCCTGGGGAATGAAATTGCAGGTCTCTAAAAACAGTTAAGTTCATATCTGTTCTCAATATCAAAGTTCATGCACTCTCTGACTTTCAAAGCAAGTTAAATCTTATTTATCTCAAGGAGTGTTAAGGAGTAAATCTTGTCTCTTCATGACTCAGATGTCAAGACCCCAAACTCTGGTGCCTCACAGCATGACCGGCTTTGCAGATAAAGCCTTTTAAGAGATAATTAAATTAAAACAACACTGTTGGGGTGGATCCTAATCCAATCTGACTGGTGTTCCTATAAAAAGGGGAAATCTGGTTGTGCCACAGAGACACCAGAGATGCCTGCACATGAGAAAAAGGCTATGGGAAAAGATGGCTGTCTGGCTAAGGAGAGACCTCAGAAGAAATCAAACCTGCTAACACTTTGATCTTGGATTTACAGCTTTTAGAACCAGGAGAAATAAATCTCTGTTATCTAAGTCACCCAGTCTGTGGTATTCTGTTATTGGAGTCTTAGCAAACACAGTCTTAATGCAAAGGTAAAGCTCAACACTTTTTTTAACACCTCACATTATTTCATTTTAATCTCCCATTCAACAGAAAAGTCACACTGAGTTTCTAACCTTCGATAAAGTAACTTCAGAACACAGTGATGACCAGACATGGTGACACACACCTATAATCTCAGCACTCAAGGGCAGAAGCAGGAGGATTACTGTGAGCTCAAGGCCAGCCTGGGCTACAGCGTGAGTTCAGGGCCAGTCTGAACTGCATAGTGAAGCCCTGTCTCAAAAAGACAAAAACGAAACGGAACAGAACACAGTGAACAGGGAAGAAATCAGATTCACAAATTTGCAGGTCAAAGGTGCTTTTAATTGTGTGTTTCCCATTGTGTGACTGTATGAATTGTAATGTGCAATAATAGTATGCAAAAGTCAAGAAGGGATATATACATATATATGCTCTGTCCTTGATTTTCTGAGACTGATCATATAGTAAATTGCATATAATAAATTGCATATAATAAATTTCTGGACCCATTTCAGGTCCAAAAAATGTATTGTTATCATGCTATGTTTCCCCCTCCCAAAGTAAATGATGCAACAAAAAGCAAGAAGCAGCAGGCCTGCATTCACAGGAACCTATGTGATATGGTATTTCACATTTCCAATACCAGACAATGGCTGTGGATCAATTAGTTTTCAAAGACATATAATCCCTCCCAAAAAAATAGCATGTAGAAACTTGTATGTTCTGGGTGTATAAGCTTTATCCATGTTATGCACATTATATACACTTATATGTACTAATTGTAATTGTATGTGATAACACCATACCTGAAATAACCCAATGTATGAGTTGGGAGTCTGAAAATTTTGACATCTACTCGAAGCATTTTCCATATAAAAATAGATTTATGATCAAGCACATTTACCACCTTATTTGCAAGGGGTGAAAAAGTGAATAAAACCTAAGTGATGACTATGATGTATTATTTGATGGGATATATGCAGCCATTAAAAATGGTGTTCATAAATTGCTTGAAACACATGGAAATGTTTCAGTTAAAAAGCAAACTGAAAAATCATGCAAATTTTACACTATAGAATGACTGAAATTACACTAACACTAATGTGTACATAGAAAAGAAAGTAGAAGGCTGGTAACGTAGCTTGGCATGTTTTGTGCAGCTAGAGTATTTGCCTAAAAGAACAAGGCCTTGGGTTTGACCGCCAGCATCACAGTGAGGCAAGAAGCACAGCAGCATACATTTGTCATCTCAACTCCTTGGGAGTCTGGGTGACTTAGTAAGTCGCCATTTTAAAATAAAAATAAAATTTAAAAAGATTTAAGATGTAGCTCAGCACTTCCTGTCTGAATCCACAGAACCAGGAAAAAAAAAAAGCTGTAGCTCAGTGGTGAATTGCCTGCCTAGCATGTACAAGGGTCTGGGTTTCATGCCCAGCACTACAAAGAAAAAAGAGGAGGAGGAAGAGAACAGGTGGAAAGCACATAAGCTGGGATGGTATCAAAATGACAGATTAAATATATAGTTTGACTCTTCCCCTTGCCAGAAATCACTACATAAAAAGTTACTTAAAAAAATAAAACAAACTCGAACTAGTGTATTTTTAAAAATAAACTAACGTTTTGGGAAATTTTTGAAAGACAGAATTGGCTCAAAAGAGAAAATCACAGCACAAAGTGCCCTCAGGGGAGGACAGGATGACCAGTGGGTACAGTCATAGGTGCTCAGAGTCTGAAGAGTTCTGAGCTATTGACAGAAGACGCTGGAAAGAGGACATCAAGCAGCAATCACTGTTGACAAGTGAAAAACAATATGAGCACTTTCTAGAAGCACAATACTACAAGATCTGGTCAAAGCAATACACAGATCATAAAACATGGTCTTAAATATGTTGGTCAGAAAAGAAATCACTGAAAACAATGAAATAATCTTTCAACTCAAGAATAAAAGATAAACACTAATAACCCCTGTGAAAAGAATGAAAAATAGACAAAGAAGCAATTTGCCCGCCCTCTTGGTAAGCACTTCCTTGGGGTGTGAGCCAGGAGGAGAACCAGAGAAAGGCCCCAGAGATCCAGCCACAGCCATGGCGGAACCCAGGAGGCTGCACAAAGAAGCAAATTGCGCGCCTTCTTGGTAAGCACCTTCCTCTGGCGTGAGCCAGGAGGAGACCCTGTAGTGTCTCTTGAACCTACCGGTGCACGGGCTTGGAATCAAACATCCCAAACCCCTCCAAACATCCCCCCCCACCCCGTTAGCAACTGGGGACAGAGGTCTGAGCATCTCTTGGCAGGATGACTGTTTACAACATAGCATATGTAGGGGGTCTCCGCTATCTTCTCTTTGAAAGCAAATGTTGTTTTCAGTTTTGTTTCATTGTGATTATTTGTTTTGCTCTATTCAATATTCTCTTTTGATTGATTTTATAATGTTCTGTTCTTTGGTTTGATTTTGCTATACTTAATTGACTAGACAACTATTGTGAAGATAATGAGATATAGGATGGTGTCTATTACTGTTATCCCGGTAACCTGCTTCGAAGGTCCTGTATCAAATTCACTGCACTGTCTCAATTGGCTTTGTTCTGTCTTGTTCTGTTGTATTTCTACTTCCTTCAAGAAAAAACAGAATTATATAAGGTGATTAAAAAGGAAATAACAACAAAACAGATCAGTAAGGTACTGAGCAAGCTGAAACATGATATAACTAAACAGATAATGGACTTAAAAAGCAAAAGAAGGAAAAGAAAGTGCTCTAAAGGATATAACTGCATGTATGTTTAAGTGTGTAGGATTCTATTACTAAGTTTTTGTTGGGCTAAGTTTTTGTTGGATCGTTGAACAGAACTCTTTGCAGCTTCACTGCTTGAAGGTCCACTTTGTGTGCTTTAATTTTGTAACATGAACAACTATTTCTAAGAGGACAATATGTAATTTATCAACTAGTAATTTCTTACTGTTTTTTAAAATTCTGTATTATTTCCACCCTTTTTTCTGTTTTGCTTTTTTTCTCTCTAAATAAAATTTTAAAAAAGAATGAAAAATGAAGACAAAAGCAGAAACTGTGAAATTGAAAACAAATAAAATCAACAAAAAATAGAAAATAAGTATTTAAAAATCTAAAGATGGTTTCCTTTTGCCATAGAACTATAACTTAATTTTTTCATGGATTTTTACTTGTATTTATTTCCCAAATTTTCCATAAAAAGCAAAATTGCTTTTACATTTTGAAATGCACTACTTTTAAATGCCCAATAACTTATGGAAAAACTTCTGATCTTAGGGCTGGTAGAAAAGAAAATGCAAGATGAGCCTGTATAATTTTCCTTATAAGAAGAGGAATTTAATAACTTATGCCCTGTGAAAGTCTGATGCACTTGAAGTCTCATTTCCAAGGATATAGAAAAGGGAAAATAATACATTTACAGTGAACAAACCTGGAGAGCATTTTTCTAATCAATGATCAGGGTTAACATCACCACATGAGTCATGCTGACATCACACAGTCCCTACAATGGTGAAGTAAGGGTATTTCAACTCTGACTTTTTTCCCTAAGACCCACTGTAGTAGTCCAGTTATCATGAAAACATCAAACATAAAAGGAAGGACCTCCTACGACAGCCTGAATAATATTCTTCACAAGATTGTTTGGTTGAGACTGAGAAAATGTCACAGAGAGAAAGAAATTAAGGAGACAAAAGGATTAAATACAACGTGACATCCTGAATTGGATTCCAGATTAGTACAAGGACATTAGTGAGAGAAAAGTCAGATATGAATAATGCATATAGTTTAGTTGTTATTTTGTAGCAGTACCAATTCTTATTTTGGTAAATTGTTTTGTATGATATTAACTTTAGAGGAAGCTGGTAAAGCAAATGTATGCTGTACTATCTTTGCAACTTTTCTGAAAATCTATATTCTAAACCAAAAAGTTTTGATTTTTTAAATAACAAACTACATATGCCACAGAGGATTCTCAAAGATGGTTTCTTAAACTTAGAATTTAGGATTTGGCAATGGTTAGCAAAGTTGTGAATGGTGAAATATGTTACTAAAATTTTAAAACTTTGTGCATTCAGATAACTGATATGAAAACTGGGCTATTTTTCTGAAATAAAATTTTCCAGTTTCATAGAGGGAACTTTTAGATACTGTTCTGAGGTGGTAAGCTTCACAGGAGCTGCCAACCTCCCACCCCTAACCCTGCAGAGGTCTCCTTGCCTCCAAAGAACAAGGCCCAGGGTCTCAGAGTAGAGATAACTCAGGCCATTGGTGTCTCTGGCAGTGGCTGATACTTGGTATCACTCAGAGGAACAGGGTGCTGACCTTTTGTCTCTGAGTACAAAGCAGTTAGCACACCCTCTGAAAGATCTGAGCTTAAGCCTTAAGACTCTCCCTGTCCATAGTCCAACACTGTTAGTGATGACCAGTGAAGTTCACTGACCACTGGATCCCTTGAAAAGCCAACCTCAAGCTTCAAGAACTGTGCTGAGAATAGCTGTGTGTCCTCAATGACTCTACCTTCTCTCAGTATAAGGCCCTCTGTCCCTCTGTCCTGGGGGACCCCTGGAGGAAACAGGCCTCAGGCCCATGAAGGAAGTGCTTCTTTCTCTGATTCTTGAGCAGAAGCTGGGGCTGCAGCCTTTGGAGATGTGATGATTGCCCGAATAGTCTGCTGTGAGAGGTCCATCCCATCCCTCTTTGTCACATAAGCTCTACCTGAAAGCTCACTCTGCTCCTTTCCTACCACACGAAAGCCCTTTCTTTTGATGAGTCAGAAAAACATCTCAGCAAAACATGTCCTATGACCACCTCTAGTAGCCATGAATGATTCCTCATAAGGCAATATCCTGCCCCCATATCTGCTCCAGCTAGGTTCCTGGCGATTAAATTCTTGGAGAAGACAGAGTTCTCACTGCTAGAGAAAGCAGACAAGGTAGAAACAGGGCAAAGACTGCTGCGAGGGGGAAAGGACCCAGGAAACAGTGTCAATGCTACATAAACTCTGTGTGTGTGGTGTGTGTGTGTGTGTGTGTGTGTGTGTGTGTGTGTGTGTGTGTAAGTGCAAGTGTTTACTGGCCCTTAGGAGGCTATCAGTACCTATTTGTTAGATAGATACTTATTCAGCACACAAAATAGGAAGAGGTTTGTATCCAATGCCTCTTTTAGGCCAAGAAAGAACAAGACAGCCTGAAGGGAGAAGCCTGAAGGGAAAGCTGTCATTGCATGAGATCCTGGACAGCAATGACCACAGGGAAATATTTCTGCAGATTTTTATCAAATCCATTTATTCTAGACCAAGCTACAAGGCCATCTCTGCCTCCTCTCAAGGAATGTTTGTCATGATATATTTTATGTTTCTACCAGCAACATTTCTCGTTCTGACATGTTTGAGAATCCTACTCGTTCTCTGCAGGTACTCAACACCAATGGTCCTGTTACACAACCCTTATGCTCCCGTGAAATGCCATCAAAGTGACACGCTGACACTGAAAAGTAGGATAATGCAAAATTTTAAAAATGTGTTTATTCTCTAAAAGTGGTATCACCCCTACTTATGCCATGTACTTCAAATGAAATATTTGAATGTAAGGAAAAGAACATTAAAATACAGCCACCACTCACAATGACTACATATTACATTTTTCTCTCTTTGCTTCTACTTTTATTGAAAAAGCAAAAGATTACAAATTGAAACTGAAGGGATAAATAAGGACCAAAATGTATAACAGGCATTGTGAAATAGGAAGAAAATGTTCAAATGGAGAGGAGAACTATGAATGGGGGAGGGGGAAAGAAGGAATGGAAAAGTAAAAAAGAATAGAAAAATAATGGAAACAAAGCTTTTGTAAATAAAGAGAGGAAAGGGGGTTGAAGGGAGGGGAGGAGAATGGGGAAATAATTAAGAGGTATCATATGCAGGTACCCAGTTCCTATCGTGAATGTTATCATTATGTATACCCAAAATGTACACATAAAATTAATTTTCAAAAATTGGGTAAAATCTCCTTTTGTGCTTCTTCCAGATCCCATTTCCCCACTCTTTTCCTTCCCCAAAAGGTGTGTGGATCCCTTTTGTCCATGTTTTGACAATATGTGCTCGTAAACATGCATAATCTCTTGTTTTTAAACTTTATCCGAAGTGGTGTCACAAGTTGCTCCTCTCATTATGTAGCTCACAGTTCTCCTCAGGTTTAGGAACTGAACCAACCACACCCTGTGGATTGACTTGCACCGTCATATACTAAAATACTGAGTGCACGTACACCATTAACAGCACTCCGCCATTACCTTCACAGCAAGCGTCTGGCTCTTCCACTGTCATCTGTTACTTCTCAGCACACTCCCTCCAATAGTCTGATTTCAACAACTTTTCAACCCATATGGAAACTGCTATGTATTGCTTTGCCAGTTTTTTTAATCTCCCACAACCCTTCGTATCCTAACCTCCTACACTGTTTAGCTCAGAATCCATGTTCCATTCTTATAGTCGCTTCACTGTGTGAGTTCTCTCTTACTTTCCTCTCCCTCTCTTGACCTGTTTTAGGAAACTCAACACTGAATAAATAAAATTTTCCATTCACTCTCTGGAGGGAGACACAAGCATGGAGAAGGCTCTCTCTAAATTCATGACCAAAAATCTTAAGAGAATGTCTCATGCTGTCCTTCAATCCTGCCTCACTTTCTTACTGATTCACTTACTTATTTCTTAAGGACAATAATTTCATAACTTTTCCTCTTTCCTCAAACTTCCAAACCTCTTACTTTCTGCTTTTAGCTGATGATCTTCCTTCTGCTTACACTGAAAACTTAAAAGCATCTAAAGAATATAACCCACACCTTACACATATTCCAATTTTCTGTTCTCCCTTCTGTTAAAGTAATAAACTGTCAGCCATAGCCCATGGCTATGGATAATCTCCACTTGGTCAAATCCAATGATAAATGCTCAGCCCTCATGTTACTCAGCCTTTGACACAGTCATTCCCTCCTTCCTAAAACATTTTCTTCTTTGTAGTTCTTTTCAAATATCGTAGAATGATCCTCCCCAGTCTCTCTTACTTTTCCTTTCTCTTCTTCCTAGCTCCAAAACTAGGGTTCCCTGAGCTCAGGCCTCAGAACTTTCTTTCTTCCATGAATGCTGACTCCCAGATGATGTCACCCTGTTCTGTGTCTATAAACTGATCACTCTCAGGTCAACATCTCAGACCTCATCCTCTTGAGCGACCTACTTGGTGTCTGATATGCATCTCTCACTTACCCTGAAGAAAGGGGAGGTCAAGTGTTACCCCTTAACAATATGTAAGAAGAGTTTGTATCTCTCAGATCAACCGCAATTTCCAAAGGGTTAACACATGTAAAGCCAGGTCCTTGCTCAGCTCTCCCACAAGCCTGTTTCTCCCACAGAATTCACCATTTTGTGAAAGGCACCATCCTTAACCCAATCACTTAGGCTTTGAGGTCTCCACACCCTAACTTCTTTTCTGTCATTTTCAATGCCACCAGATTACATCTCCTCTGCCTTCAAATATGTCAGAACACATCTAGTTTTTATATCTCCATCACTGCTACCCAGGGACAAGTCATCATGCCTTTTCTGGCATCAAAATAGTCTTCTTGGGATCCCTCTTTCCCCGTCACACCTCCCCAATTTGCCTTCTGCACAGGACAGCTGGGGCAATCCTTGTAAAGGCTGAGTCATGTCCTGCCACTCAGCACAGGTTCTTCCGGGATTCCCATGCTCTTTGTGTGTTCTTGTCACAGCCTTCCAGACCTTGTCTCCCTTGCTCCCCTCCTTCCTCTTTTATTTCATCTTCTATCAGTCTCTTTCCCACTCCAGCCATACTGGACTATGAAAAGACCCAAGGTTACTTCTACCTCCAGGCCACTGTCAGGCTGGTTCTCTTGCCTGACATTTTCTTCTCCCAGATACCCACATACCAAACTTAGTCCCTTCAGCTCTCCCTCAAGTTGTCAGATTACCAGGACAGCCTTCTTAGCCACCCCTGGGGAAACAGCAACCCCATGCTACAATCTCCCATGACCTGCTTTATATGTCTTCATGGAACTTTTCATAACTGGAGATAGGATGTCTATATTTGTTTATTGTGAATGCAGAATATCAAAGGTGCAAGGACCTTGCTTCATTCAGTTCTCCACCTTTAATCCAGGCCTGGGTTGATAAATAACAGCAGCTCATTAAGTATTTGCTGAATGAATGAACAAATTGTTTTCCTGAAATGCTTTTTTAATTTAGTTTTTAACTCAAATTCAATGTATTTTTGTGCATAGTTTAAGGTTGTGGGGTTCTAATTTATTTTCATGTAGAAAATAAATGATGTGACTGTTATTTATTGGTTAGTCTTTCTTTTCAATTTATGGCTAGTAATAGCACTTGTATCATTTTTTAAATTTTCACCTATGTAAGGATCTGTTTCAGGATTCACTCTTCCATTCTACTGGTCTATTTTTTTTCCTTGTCCCAATAATGCAGTATTTTATTTATCACAGCATTGCACTGTCATATATCCCCATTTTATTTTTCTTCATAAAAATGTTTTTGCTATTCTTAAAGTTTCATTCTTCTGTATGAGTTCCATTGTTGAAAAGAAAACTGTTCAGACTTTTATCAGAATTGCATTGGCTTTATATATTAAAGTGAGGACAACATTTTTATGCTATTGAGCCTGTTCCTATGTGGTCTGTTTCTCCATTTATTCAGATCTTCATTTTGCTCTTCAAAAATGCTTTATATGACGTAACTGGGGAGAAAAATGGAGGATAGATACTGGGAAGTAGAAAGAGCATGTTCACATGGGAAAGGGAACAGGGAAGGGGTAAAGGGAAGGAAAGGAAAAGGGATTTTAAAAGATAAAGAATGAGGAAAAAAATGGAAACTAAGTTTTTGTAAATGAGAGGGGGAAAAAGTATTGCAGGGGAGAGAAATAGGGATAAAAGAAGAATTAAAATATATTATGTACAGGTACAAATTCCCTATGATGCATGTGATCATTATGTATGGCAAATATACCAACTTTTAAAAATTCTTTATATGTTTTTTCTCTATAAGTATACTTCAAAACTATTTAATGTATATGCCCCATTTGCTTTAATATTTTTAACTAGCATTGTGTAGCAACATTACTGATTTTACATGTTGATCTTGAAGCTAGTAAATAGTTGAATTGTCTTATAAATTCTAAAAGCTTTTCATAGACTGTATACACCAGCAAATATTAAGCTTTTCTCTTTTTTATGAATTCTTATTTTTTTACTTCTTTTTCTTACTGTATGGCGTTATGGATTAAAAACTGGTGGTCAACTTAGCACCAGCCAAATTAAATCAGCGTCATGCTGAATGTAGATAGCCCACCTGAGGAAAGTTGCCAGCATAAAAAGAGATGTGGAATGGAAGAGTAGGGTATTGTGGATTCTCCTAAGTGTTGCTGTTTGGAGCCTTTGGTTCTCCTGGAGGATCTTGTCATGGCTGATTTCTCCAATAGGAAGTTAGCCATTATCTTTGAAGGAGTTTGACACCCTGTCATTGAGAATGGTTGTGGTTCACTTTGGGGGAGCTCTGCTCCTTACATTAAGCATCACTTCCTGGCTCTAGAGGGGAAGGTATATGCTGTTTAACCTCCAGGAGAAGCTTGTCACTCTGGCTTCTTGGCATGTACTCTACTGTTCTCATCATTGGAGGAGCTCGGGACCTCATTGTCACTGAGGATGGCTGTGGTACTTTTCAAGGGCACTCTGGGCCTCATTTTGAGTGTCACTTCTTGGGTCCAGGAAGTCTCCCAGAAAGCAGCATCTCAGGCTGTCTCTTTGGGACCCGAAACTCTCAGACCCG
>PVJX010028107.1:0-24218 GCA_004027295.1 Dolichotis patagonum
ATGATAGCTGTGTGCCACCACGCCTGTCTAGCATCATATTTATGGCAAAACAAAACAAAGGCAAAACTCAAAAAACACTAAATGCCTTTCTTTAAAACTGAGAAAATTGGCATGGTGGCACAAAAAGACAAAAACAAAATAATATAAAAAAGAGAACCAGCAAGGACCTCTGCTGTCTGTGACACAGAAAGGACGGTGAGTCCCAGCCTCCCTTTTCTGTCTGGCCTTGAGCAGGGAGCAGATTCTCCTCTCCCAGCCCGGCTCAGAGTGCTCCACACTGCCCCTCCCACAGCTGCTCAGGGCCCTCAGTACAAAGTCTTAGTCCCTCGTCACTGCCCTGTAGACCCTGGACCTCTTCTTGGCTTTGCCACATGCTCTCAATTGACCACTTTTTCAGGCCCTGGCTTCTGCCCGGAACTTGGTTCAGTCACCACCCGTGGCTTTGGGTCGTCTCCTGTAGATCTTTCCCGCTCAGCTCCTGCCACTTCTTCCAGGAAGCCTCTCTGCCTCGGATTCTCCCTCACACTCTGGCTCACTGTCTGGCTTTGTCCCTTTGCGGTCCCCTTCCCTGCCTGGATCCCCCTTCCCTACCCTTTTCCTTCCTTGGCCTTCCAGTCTGACTTCTTATGTCAGCTCCCACAGAGTCTTTCCTGAGTGACCCCTGGATGTGGATGTAGGGCTGTTGCTGTCCCCAGTGCCTAACAAAGGACCTGCTGCCCACCAGGGGATTATGACTGTTTGGTGAATGAGGAAACAAACCTGTCTGAGTGAGTCTATGAACGAGAGAGGTGAGGGTCACCGCCATGAGGTGAGGGTCTCAGGCCCATCCCCAGGCCAGCTCTGGGTCCCTTCCACCGCTCCCAGGAGGAGGGTGCTGGCTGGGTTCCAGCCACCCCCCGCCCTCGGTGGCTGCCAGCCCTGGGAGGCATTTCCCGGAGCTCAGCACATTCCTGCCTTCCCTGGTGGCTGGGAGTGGGCTGGGGGCATTTCAGAGAGGAAGGAGCAGGCCCCCAGTATTCTGGGCTCCTGCCACCCTGCTCCTGGACCCCGAGCCCTGCAGAGGAGGCCCCAACCCCTCTGTGTGGGATGAGCACAGGCTAGCAGAGGGGCAACCTGGCTACTGCGAGGGGCTGGGTGCCCACCACGGGCCCAGTGTCGCTGCCTGGCAGAACAATGGCGCAGAAGCTGCTGACGAGTGCTTCGGGGGTAATCCCCCGGGCCTCACTCCAGCCTCAGCGCCATGCCCCGGCTCAGAGAGCTGCAGGCATCCGAGGCAGCGGCCAGTGGGTGGAAGGGGCATGTGGGGGTACCTGTGCTCCCTGTGCCACCCCTCGGGGTCTGGTGAGTTGGGGCAGGCTTGGGACTGAGCCTGGGACCTGTGAATCAGGGTGAGGCCTGGTGTCCTTGGTTTGGGAGTTGGGCAGATCTGGGTTTTTTTTTTTATCGGTACCAGGGATCGAACTCACAACTGCCTGCTTGCAAGGCAGGCGCTTATGCTGCTGAGCTAAATCCCCAGCCCCCAGATCTGGGTTTAAATCGGAGCTGCTGCCATTAACCTGTTGTGTGGGTTGAGGTGAGTCACTCACCTTCTCTGAGTTTCCCTGTCTGAAATGAGGGATAGAAGAGTGTAGCAGGGTCTCCAGGGTTCAGAACCAGGATGAGGGTCCAGCTATACAACCTCCTCATTGCACAGCTGCAGACTGGGCCTCATTAGCCCAGATTCAGAGAAGAGGTTTGGGTCCCTACTATGGTTTGCAACACAGGATAGTTGTCCTTCAAATAGCAACTTCACTAAGCAGAGTGTGCCCTGTATTTCTAAAAACGGGTTCAAGAGCCTGGGAAGAAGACTGACCAGACCTCTAATTATTCCTGTGAGTAAACAGTAGCACAGAATATTTTAAAGTAGCTCTATGCCAGTGCTGTTTTCAGGGTTTTTTTGTTTGTTTCTTTTTTTTTTTTTTTGTGGTACCGGGGATCAAACTCACGACCTCACACTTGCCACGCAGGTGCTTATGCCACTGAGCTAAATCCCCAGCCCTGTTTGTTTCTTTTTGAGACAAGGTCTTGCTATATAGTCCAGTATGGCCTTGAACTTGAACTCATTATGCAGTCCAGGCTAGTCTCAAATTTGGGGCAGTCTTCCTGCTTCGGCCTCTTAAATGCTGGGATTACAGGTGTGTGCCACCACACCTGGCTTTAGCCTATTTCAAGTACTGTGTTCATTTTAGAGATGAAGAAACTGAGGCACAGAGAGAGGCTGTGACTTGCCAAAAGTTACACAACCAAAAGTGAGGAGGGGGAGTGGAAGGAGTTTGTCATGAACCATGAGGGCCAGGCCCACGTCCAGGAGCAGGAAATGGTGAGGGCAGGGTGCTGAGTCCCCAAATTGAGTGATCACGAACTCCATGGATGGGGAGGTCTTGGCTGCAACCAGGGACAGGCTGTGTTCTCCGGTCCCCACCCCCTTTTGGATGACTGTAGCTGGGGGAAGGGGATGTTTGTTTCCCCACCACCCACTCCCTGGTGACATCACACCAAGGCAGCCAATGACAGGGGTCTCCCCTTCCTTCCCCTCCCCATTCCTTATCCCCCCAGCCTAGGGCTGGAGCTGAGCAGACAGACCAGGAGCTCCTGAGGTATCTGGAGGCCCAACGGTAAGAGATCAGCCAGCCAGTCCCATCCCAGGCCAGGCTGAGAAGCCTTGGGAACCAGACCTGGGAGTTCTGGGGGTGCCTGGGGCTCAGGAGGCAGAGTGGTGGTGTGTGAGTGAAAGACATAGGCCTTGGAGCCAGACCATGGGTTCAAGTCCCAGGGTCTCCTCTTTCTGACTGAGCAGCCTCGGCAAAGGTGATTCAACCTTTGTGCCTCCACTTTCCCATCCCTAAAACAGGCAGACAGATACTACCTCTCAGGGCTTGTGTGAGAGGGACCAAGCTGTGCCTTAGGACAAACTGGGGCAGGCTTTCTGGTCTCTGGAACAGGGAACTAGGAAGGAGGTACTGATACTGTCAGGGGGGCTGGTCCCCCAACTGAATTTTGTCCCTTACCCAAAGTTCCCTTTTGGTTGGAAGGAAAGTGGAGGACACTGGGATACAAAGACAAGATACAAGGCCATGTAAGATATTTATATTAATTGAACCCTTACTCTATACTGAGAAATACTGGAAGTACCTGCTGTTGTTTCACAAATCTTTGAAGTCAGTTTTTTTAAGCCAGTTTTATTGGCTCCATTTTACAGATGAAGAAACTGAGGGTCCAGGGGATGTGACCCCAATCTGCACCCCTGGGGAGTGCTGGAGAAGCTGTAGGCCACACCTTCAGACCCCTCTCTGTGCCCTACTATGGCCTTGGATGAGGTCCAGGTCCCTCCACTCCCGTGGCTGAGGACTCCAGACCTCAGGTGGCTGAGGAAGCTAGGGCCTGGTGGGCAGGATTCCCAAGTGAGGTTGGCAGCAACCACTGGGGTAAAGGGCAGAAGGGCAAAGCTTGCAGCAGCCCCAGAGCAGCTGAAGGCCAGGGCCCAGGTGACAGCTCAGCCACTCTGAAAGGCATGAGTCGGGTCTAAAATGGACATCTAAGTTGTACCCACCTCAGGGAGGATTTAATGAGCCGAGACAAGGGAGGATCTGCATACAGGGTAAGAGCTCAAGAAATAGGGAGCCTGAGAACCCTGGAAGCTCAGAATTATCTTTGGGCAAGACCCCAGTAACCACTCAAGAAATGAGCTGATACCTGGGTATAGTGGCACATGCCCGTATTCCCAGCACTTTGGGAGGTTGAGGCAGGAGAATCTTGGCTCAAAATTAAAAATTAATTAATTAATTACTTAACTTTTGAGGCATCTCCCTATTTAGTTCAGGCTGAAATTGAACTCACTGTGTAGCCCAAGCTGGCCTGGAACTTGAGGCGATCCTCCTGCTTCAGCCTCTTGAGTGCTGGGATTACAGGTGTGTGCCACCATCCTGGCCCAAAATCAAAATTTGAAAAAGGGCTAGAGGAAAGGAAAAAGAAAAAAGGTGGGGGGCTGGGGCTGTAATTCAGCTACACAAGCAATACAAGGTTCTGAGTTCAATTCCCAGTACCAAAAAAAAAAAAAAAAACAAAAAAGGGCTAGAGAGGCAGCTCAGTGTGAAGGCCCTGGGTTCAAATCCCAGTACAGAAAAGAAAAAGAAGAGCAGAGCAGCTGTAGAGTTCTGCCTTGCCCTGAACTCTCTGGGGTACCCCAGTGTCTTCCCCTGACACAAGCCAGGGACTCCTAGGGAACTGCCCCCCTCCTTCCTAGTGCATCGGGTGGGGCTGGGAACAGAGAGTGCCTGAGGGTAGCTTTCCTTCCTATCCCCCACCCGAGGAGGAGCTGGGTCTGCAGTTGAGGAAGGGCACTGCTGGGCTAAATATAACCTGGACTGGGCAGCTGTCCCGGCAGCGGGGATAAGGAAGGAGGGCACTCCTGCTCCTGCCCGTCCTGGACTTCCTGTGTCAGACTCTGGCACACTCACTGCCTGAGCTTGGAGCAGGGATTTGGGGTGCCCAAGGGACCCTGCTCCCCAACATCTATCAGGCCTTCTGCCAAGGCCAGGCTGTCCTACTGCCCAGCTCGGGATGCCCAGCTCGTGTTGTGCCATGGTCCCATGAATGTTCAGAACTTGGGTTCTGCTGTAACATTGGTCTTAACTCCTTCACTCATTGGCAAAATGGGGTCCTATGGGTCCTAGTCAGCCAGGTCTGGCGCCTCTGAAGTTGCATTTACAATACTTGCAGCCCCTCCCCCGCAGCACAGCTTCTGTCCCAGCTGTTCTGTGGTTTGGGCTTCCCCAGGACTCAGCACCACCAAGCCAATTTAGGTAGAGTAAATAAAGGTCAAGGGCACGCATGGGTTCAGGGGAGCGTTGTTCTGCCTGTTCCTGGCTATGTGACTCTGGGCAGGTCACTGCCCCTCTCTGAGCCTCAGTCTCCATTTCTGGGCAATCACTGCATTCAGGGTGATTTTGAGGCCTCTGAGAGCCTTGGCTCAAAACTGGGCATGAAAAAAAAAAAAAAACTGGGCATGGTGGCACACACCTGTAATCCCAGCACTCAGGAAGCCCAGGCAGGAGGATTGCTGCAAATGCAAGACCAGTCTGGGCTACAAAGTGAACTCAAGGCCAGCCTGAACTGCATAGGGAGACCCTGTCTCAAAAAAGAAAAAAAAAAAAAACTTGGTTTAGAGGAAACATCCCAAACATTGAAGCCAGGCCCGGAGAGGTCTACACTCTGCTTGGAGGGGCTGGAGGCTCAGAGGACAGGCTGGGGATGGACACAGACACTAGAACCCCTGAGAGATCCAGAGAGGAGCCCTCTTGGACACCATAGGGGATCCAGCAGTACAGTATTTGCAGCCGATGTTGAGAGAGGGTCTCCGTGTACTCTGTACTGGCCAGTGATGGGCTATGAAGGGCCATTGTGTGGCTGAGGGTGGGTGGGCAGGGGTGGAATGTGACTGGGCCCAGCAGATAGGCCATTGTACAAGGGAATGTGCCGCGTGAGGCCTGACCTTTCCCTGTGCAGTAGGGGTTGGCGGGTTGGCATGCCAGGTGGGGGCCTTGAGGACAAGCCCAGAGGCAGGGCCCGGGACAGGCACTATCTCCGTCCTTCCAGAGGAGCCTGGCAGGAGACACCTGCAGACTGACTCTGCTTCCTTCTCCCTATGCTTGTGACTTGAGGCAAGTCCTCTTGGCCTCTCTGAGGGGACAAGGTCTTCAGCGATGAAGTAGGTAATGGTCTTAGCACAAAACTGACAAATAATAATTATTCAATAACCATCAGTTATTATTAATATTGGTTATTCTTACTAGCCGTATGAGGAGTCACAGCTTTTTGGGAGGAGCGTAGTACTTAGGATTGAGCCTGGGGCCTTCAAACTGAGCTATATCCTCAGCCTTTTTTTTTTTTTTTTAACTTTGAGGCAGGGTCTCTAAGTCACTGGGCTTCAATCTGCAATTGTCCTCCCTCAGCCTCCCAGAGTGTTGGTATTACAGGCAGGTGCCACTGCACCTGGTAAAGGGTTGGAGCTTTGAGACAAATTCAAGTCCTAGCTCTGCCATATAACCCCAGGGAAGTAACTGTCCTCCCTCGGGTTTCAGGTGTCTCCTCTGTAATGGGCTGGATAATAGCCCTGATGTCACAGGAGTATTCTGAGGTCCCTATGCAATGCTGTTGGTGGGCACAAGACCAGGACCACAGGATGCTCTTAGTTATAATAGCAGCAAGTACTAACACAGCACCTGCCACCACCTGCCACTTTACACCTGTTAACTCACGCAGTCCCAGAACCTTGCTGTGAAGTGGGTGCTTGGCTCCTCCCCATTTTATATTGTTCTTTATTGGCACTGGGAATGGGACCTAGGGCCTCCAGCACACTAGGCAAGCACTCATCCACTGAGCCCCGCACCTAGGCCTATTTTCCCCACACCACAGACAAAGAAATGGAGGGCCAGGCAGGGGCTATGTGGGAGCAGCTGTCATTACCTCCCCGAGAATTTGGCCCTTCGGTTTCCGAAGGGCCCAGGGCCCAGCCCTGTTGGCCCAGGGCTTTGCTTTTAGACAGGTCTAGGAATCAGTTTGGACTTTGTTTACAGTTTGTGGTCTAGTGGTGTCACCTGAGTTGTCTTCTGGACCTCGTTTTCCCTATCTGCACTAGGGGGCCAGGGAGTTGGCAAAGCCCAGGGCAGCCAGGCACTTGGGAAGCCATTAGTAGGTGTCAGCTGCTTGATACCGCGTGCATTCTTTTTCTTAGTGCCCCGGACCCAGGAGGCCCCAAGAGCTGGAGGTGACCCTCAGGTGAGTGCTGACTGATGCCACATGTCCCTCCCTGGCCATCCTGGCCAGCCTGGAGCCTCATGCCCCATATCTCTCCGGCAGGCAGCAAGACCTCGGCGAAAGGGCACCAGCCCTGCAGACAGCTGTGCGGCACCTCGGGCTGGGCTCCTGGTTGGAGGGAGTACCTGTGCCCAGGCAGCGGTGAGAGGGCAGCTGGGGGCACTTTTCCTGACGCCCACCCTGACCTCCCTGGGGAGGCTGGACGCCACCTCTGAGCCTCTCCTGGCCTCAAGCCTCCATCCCTGACCCCACAGGCTCAGAGGCAGCTGCTCCATGCAGAACTGAAGCTGGTCCTGCAGCAGAAGGAGGAGCGGAGGCAGGAGACTCCCAGCAGAACCATGGAGGCCAGGAGCCGGAGTGCCGAGGTGAGTACCCACGGGCCCTGACAAAGGCAGCAAGGAGACACTTCTCAGTTTCTCTGTGCCTCAGTCTTCCCATCTGTGAGTTAGACATGGTAATTATGAGGGGTCAAAATTTAAATTAACATATGTAAAGTGCTTAATACAGTACATGGCACAGACTCTAAACAGCTAATTCACTGGATCGTAAGTAGGAGTTACCATGGTGGTATATGATTGTAATGCCAGCCTTTGGGAAGCTGAGATGAGTTCAAGACCAGCCCCTGTAACCCCTACTTCTTCAGGGCACAGCCCACAATTACAGATTCCTTCTAGTATGCCCAGGCTACCCAATTTTACAGTGGAGAAATGGGCCCAGAAAGGGCAAAGTGCTCCCCCAGCGACACACAGCACTTGGGATTCCTCCACAGATCTCAGGTCTTACTTCCTTTTCTGGGAAGCCTCCATGTGAATCCCACAGTGCACTGCTGGGCCGGGGCCAGTCTGCACCATTTACAGTAAATACCAGGAATACCGCTTCTGCTGGCACACATTCATTCCCCACACACCCCCACCCGATTCCTTCTCTGTGGGTGTTATGCAGGTCTTGGGGTTATAGAGCCCACAATAGAGCACAGTCTCACACACATTCAAGGGGCTTGGGGGAGGGGTGGCCCACTCTCCATTCCCCCATCCCTCAGGGCTTCAGGGTCCAGTCCTTTCCTAGGAGTCCCATCCTGGACATCACCCCTTGTTTTGCTATTAACCGCACCCCCCAGCTGGGTGTGGTGGCACATACTTGTAATTCCAGTACTCTGGGAGGCTGAGGCAATAGAATCAAAAGTTAAAGCCCAGCCTAGGCATTTTAGTGACTTAGTGAAACCTTGCCTCCAAAAACTTTTAAAAACAAAAATTAAAAAATTTTAGGGGCCAGGGGTTTAGCTCAGTGGGGTAAGTGCCTGCCTGGCAAGCGCAAGGTGGTGAGTTCAATCCCTGGTACAAAAAAAAAGTTTTAAACTGGCTGTGGTAGCCACATGCCTGTAATTCCACCACTCAAGAGGCTGAGGCAGGAGGATCACCTGGAGTTCAAAGCCACCCTGGGCTACATAGTGAGTTCAAAGTCAGACTGAATTACATAGCCAGACTCTGTCTCAAAAAAAAAAAAAAAATTTTTTTTTTTTTTTTAAATTTAAACAGAGCCTGGGATATAGTTCAGTGGCACAGCGCCTGCCTGGCAAGCGCAAGATCATGAGTTTGATTCCTGGTTCCAAACCAAACCAAAAAACCCTTCAAACAGCTGTGGATGTAGCTCACTGCGAAGGCCCTGGGTTCAATTCCCAGTAGTGCTGTATGGGGGGGGGGTGTTCCCCAATAACTCAATCCTGCCTTTCGTTTGTGAGGCTCCCTAATTTGGAACCCGCCCCTCGGCCTGTGCTCTCGTATCCAGCTCTGAACTCCTACTCCCCGCCTCCCCAATTGCCCGGGCCCCACGACGTGGCCCCGCCCCCAAGCTCCCTGGAGCCGCCCACACCCAGGCCGGGCCCCCTGCAACTGTGGCCTCGGGGAGTGGTGCACACGCCCACCGCGCTGTTTAACCACAGAGGGCCCTAGAGAGCGAGCCGCTCGCGCTTGCGCGTGCTTAAAAGGCAGACGCCGGATGCGTGGCCCGCACGTCCTGGTTGGATCGCGCCGAGGACCCTGTGTCCCGAGGGCTCGTGTAAGAAACACTTTTTAAGCGCGATGGCGGGCTCTGGACGACATCCAGTCCTGGCGCCCCACGGCGACCCCTCGCCACCCTCCGCAGGAACTGCGGCGAGCAGAGTTGGTGGAGATCATCGTGGAGACGGAGGCGCAGACCGGAGTCAGCGGGATCAACGTAGCGGGCGGCGGGAGAGAAGGGATCTTCGTGCGCGAGCTGCGCGAGGACTCACCTGCAGCCAGGAGCCTCAGCCTGCAGGAAGGTGGGCGTGGGCGTGGGCGGGGCGACCCTCGAGGGTGGAGTTAGGAATGTGCTCAGGGTCCGAAAGAAACCTGATTTTGGGTTTGTGGCCAAACCCAAAATCCTCGTGACTGAGGATTAGGAAGCAAGGTTAAAGGCTGGGGCGGGGTTTTATTGGTTTTGTGATTATTCAGAGCCTCCAGGAATTTTTTTTTTTTTGTACGGGGGATCGAACTACATGACCTCGCACTTGCCAGACAGGCGCTTATGCCGCTGAGCCAAATCCCTGGCCTAGCCTCTGGGCATTTTCATTGTCTGGATTTGAATTAGTACTAACCTTCTGTTCATGATCTTTCTATGCCTCAATTTCTTCCTCTTGACAATGGGAATAACTAGTACTGATCTCATGTGGTCCTTATGTAGATTAAATGAGTCAGGATTTGAAAACAGCTCACTGCTACTAGCACCAGGCAAACACTGTAAGTGCTAGTTAATGTTTGTGTTGGGCCAGGAGAAAAGGGCTGAGTTAGCAATTTGCAGGGGTTGAGGGGGAGAGTTTGGTAAATAACCGGTATTTTAGGAAACATGAATGAAGCTAATGTGATTTATTCATGCAAGTATTAAGCACCTTCTGCTACAGACATTGAAGTGTTTGGATTATAGCAGTGAACAAAATAGATAGCAGTTGCTTGATGTATGGAGCTTACAGTCTGGAGGCGAGAGGCACACTAAGGCAAAAACAAGTACAATATATATATATTTTTTAAAGTACAGTAAATTTTTTAAAAAGTACAGCAAATTAGAAGGCATATGTGCTGCAGGTGCCAGGAACAAAGCTATAGTTTTATATAGGGTAGAATAGGAAGAGTGAAAAAGGTGAAGGAGGTAAAGCAACACGCTATATGGAAGAGCATTCCAGGTAGTTGGAACAGCCAGTGTAGACATCCCACAAAGAGCAGTGGGTGTGCAGTACAGCAAGTGACTAAAAGAGTAAGATATGAGGTCATTGGGCAGAAGGACAATTTTTGGAGGGCTTCATAGGCTGTGGTGAGGATTTGTTTTTTACTTTTATCCTGTGAGTAACAAGAATTGATCATGGGAACTGGGGATGTGGCTTAGTGTAACGTTCTTGCCTTGTATGCTCAAGGTTCTGGTTTCAATTCCCAGCACCACGCACAAAAAAATTGGTCATGGGGAACTGCTGCATTAACAGTAGACTGTAGGGGGCAGGCTTGGGCGCAGGGAAATCAGCACGGAGGCTACTTGGTGTTGATAAAGAGAGGGATTCAGATTCTGGACAGACTTTGAAGGAGCAGCCTTCAGGACTATATGTGGGGCAAGATAGAGACAGAAGTACTATGGACAAGGATTCATCCAGGGGCTTGAAACCAGAGGGTGGAGTTGTTAGACCTGCAGCCAGGGGTTGGGGTGGGGTGCGGTGCTCTGAAGCTGGTACCCATTTGGAGAAACGAGTCCAGGTGTGCAGTGTGGCTGTCTCAAATGAGAGGTGTCTGTTGGATGTGCAGGTGAAAGTGCAGAGGGGCAACTGATACAGTGCTCACCCTGTGTATCTGTGGGTTCTGCGTTAGTGCATCCACCAAAACTGAAAGTATTCAGAAAAATTTATATTCCTACTGGACATGTTCAGACTTGTTTTCATATCCCTAAACAATAGAGTGTAACAACTACTTACAAAATCTTCACACAGTATTAGCAATTATGAGTAACCTAGAGGTGGTTTGAGGTGGATAGGAATATGTGCATGATCATAGGCAGATATTGTGCTGTTTGCTACATGGGACTCCAGCACCCGCAGGTAGTAATATCTGGGAGGACTTCCTGGAACCCTTCTGAGGAATGATTAATGAATCTAGAGTGGAGGGGAGAGTGCTTGGCTGAACAAACACTGGGCAGTTGTCAATAGACTTGTGATCCTTCAACTAACTACTCAGTCTGGAAGAGCTTCCTGAGAATTCCAAAATGGTGAGTGTTGTTAGAGAACAGTCCAAGATCAAGGCCACCCTGGATAGTTCTAGAAACTTAGAGCATGTCTCCAAATAAAAAACAAAAAGTGTTGGGAGCTAGGTTTGGTGGTGCACACCTGTGATCTCAGCACATGGGAGGCTGAGGCAGGAAGAATACCTGGAGTTTGAGGGCAGCCTGAGCTATATAATAAGTTCAAGGCCAGTCTGAACTACATATAGAGACCCTTTCTCAAAAACAAAACAAAACAAAACAAAACAAAACAAAACAAAACAAAACACAACACACATAAAGGTTGGGGATGTAGTTCAGTAGAAGGCCCTGGAGTCAATTCCCAGTAAAAAAAAAAAGTTCTAGAGGGGGTGTGGCATACACCAGAAGCTAAATGTAGCAAGTAGGTGAAGTTGGACAGAGGCTGAGTGGTCCAAGCAGGTGGAATCTGGTATTTGTCTATTGAGCTTAGCTCTCAGGGCTCGGGTCATTGGCTGGCACCTTAAGAGGAGCAGTTCAGGTATGTGTATGCGCTGTGGGCAGCGGGGTTGGAAGTGTGATTGAAGAAATGGAAATTATGCCAGTGTGTCTTGCCTGCAAGGAGAACGGATACAATGCAGACAGAATAGCATGTTTTCTGCCATGTGGATAATGCAGAAGAGAGTGGCAGTTGGTAAAGCGGCAGAGAGGTGACTTGCTGGACGATGTCCTTGGGAAGGCATTGGAGGGGTTGACTGAGCTCATTCCTAGGAGCCTGGAGTGAAGCACCACCACGGAGATACAAAGATGCTGTGGGTGTGTGCGAAGTTAACGTCTGATTCTGTTCTCTCAGTGAAGGAGACAAAGTCAGTATCTGAACCGTGAGGGTGGATGAGGGGAATGGAAAGCTACTGGCGTGGCCCAAGTGTGCAGATTGGTTCTGTAGCTCATGCTGGGAGGGTCTTTGTTCTTAAGTCTCAGAACTTCACATCTCAGAGCTTTGCTCTGGGTGGGCGGAGCCTCTGCACCCTCCCTAAGGAAGTGGGCGGGACCAAGAGATGCCCACCCCCTGCCACCTTCGCCTTGCCTTGCCCGCAGGGGACCAGCTGCTGAGTGCTCGGGTGTTCTTTGAGAACGTCAAGTATGAGGACGCGCTACGCCTGCTGCAGTGCGCCGAACCTTACAAAGTCTCCTTCTGCCTAAAGCGCACGGTGCCCACCGGGGACCTGGCGCTGCGGCCCGGGACCGTGGCCGGCTACGAGATGAAGGGCCCTCGGGCCAAGGTGGCCAAGCTGGTACGCGTGCTGAGCCCGGCCCCGGCCTCGGACTGCCCCAGCGATCCTGTCTCTGCGCCATGAGTCCCACGCCCCATATGTGGGCCTCGCCCTCTGTCTTGTCACTAACCTGATGCTAATGCCACCCTGTGTCCCTTGTTCTCTGCCCCTAAACTCCTCCTTCCCCAAGAACAGGATCCACCTACGCAAGACCATGTCCCTCACCCATATTGGAGAGGCAACCCCACCATCAGATCCAGACTCACCTGGGGTACTTGGAACCAGGAAGGCCAGGCCCCATCCTGAGTTTTACTCAGTTATTTCTGAGAACCCTGGATGATCTTCTTTCCCTTCCTGGGCCTCAGTTTCTACATCTCTACAGTGAGAGTGTTGGAGGAATTCCTAGGTGGGGACCTAGACATTTTGGGTCCGGATTCCCACGCTCCTTTGATTCCTCATGGGTTTCTTTTTTTTTTTTTTTGGTACCGGGGATTGAACCAGTGACCTTGCACTTGCCAGGCAGGTGCTTAAGCCACTGAGCTAAATCCCCAGCCCCCTCATGGGTTTCTAAATGAGTGTCTTTGCCTTCCTGGGGTGAAATGATAGGTAAATGAAAGGGGTGATTTTTTTTGAGCAAGATACTCTACCCAACACATCTCCCGTGTGATACAGTGCCATGCAGGGCTCTTCCTGTCCACTCACAGCCTCCCACTATCCCACCGCCTCCTGCTTCTTTTCCTCTCTCCCCAGAACATCCAGAGTCTGTCCCCTGTGAAGAAGAAGAAGATGGTGGTGGTGCCTGGGGCCCTGGGGGCCCCTACAGACCTGGCCCCCATTGACGTCGAGTTCTCCTTTCCCAAGTTCTCCCGTCTGCGTCGGGGCCTCAAAGGCGAGGTGGTCAAGGGTCCAGGCCCGGCTGCCCCTGTCCACCGGCGCCTCCAGCTGCCTCGGTTACGTGTTCGAGAGGTGGCCGAAGAGGCCCAGGTAGCAAGGCTGGCTGCTGCTGCTCCTCCCCCCAGGAAGGCCAAGGCAGAGGCTGAGGTGGTGACAGAAGCTCGGTTTACAACCCCTCAGGTGGAGCTGGTTAGGCCCCAACTGCCAGGTGTCGACGTGGGTGTCCTTCAGGTCTCAGCCCCCAAGGTAGTGCCCTCTGTAGACCTCCATCTGCCAACCCTTGGGTTAGGAGCCCCAGAAGCACCTGCTGTGGAGCCCCCTCCCATTGGGATCCAGGTCCCCCAAGTAGAGCTGCCCACCTTGCCCTCACTACCCACTCTGCCCACATTGCCTTGCCTGGAGACCCGGGAAGGGGCTGCCGTGGTGACAGTACCCACCCTCGATGTAGCAGTGCCCAGTGTGGGTGTGGACCTGGCCTTGCCTGGCAAGGAGATAGAGGCCCCAGAAGAGGTGCCCGAGGTGGCCTTGAAGATGCCACGCCTCAGCTTCCCCCGCTTTGGGGCTCGAGGGAAGGAAGTTGCTGCACCCAAGGTGACCAAGGAGACCCCTGAGGCCAGAGTGAAGGGCCCCAGACTCCGAATGCCCACCTTCGGGCTTTCTCTCCTGGAGCCCCGGCCCTCTGCCCCTGAAGCTGTTGTTGAGAGCAAACTGAAGCTGCCCACCATCAAGATGCCATCCTTTGGCATTGGAGCCGTGGGGCCTGAGGTCAGGGTGCCCAAAGGGCCTGAAGTGAAGCTCCCAAAGGTGCCCGAGGTCAAGCTCCCAAAAATGCCCGAGGCAGCCCTTCCAGATGTGCAACTCCCAGAGGTGCAGCTCCCAAAAGTGTCAGAGATGAAGCTCCCAAAGGTGCCTGAGATGGCTGTGCCAGAGGTGCGACTCCCAGAGGTGCAGCTGCCCAAAGTCCCAGACATGAAAGTCCCTGAGGTGAAGCTGCCGAAGATGCCCGAGATGGCAGTGCCTGGTGTGCACCTGCCAGAGGTGCAGCTCCCGAAAGTTCCAGAGATGAAGCTCCCGAAGGTGCCCGAGATGGCAGTGCCTGATGTGCACCTGCCTGAGGTGCAGCTCCCGAAAGTTCCAGAGATGAAACTTCCCGAGGTGAAACTGCCTGAGATGAAGCTCCCGAAGGTGCCCGAGATGGCAGTGCCTGATGTGCACCTGCCAGAGGTGCAGCTGCCCGCAGTCTCGGAGATGAAGCTCCCAAAGATGCCCGAGATGACTGTGCCTGAGGTTCGACTGCCTGAGGTGCAGCTGCCCAAAGTCTCAGAGGTGAAATTCCCCAAGGTCCCAGAGATGGCTGTACCTGAGGTTCGGCTGCCGGAGGTGCAGCTGCCAAAGGTGTCAGAGATGAAGGTCCCCGATGTGAGACTCCCCGAAATGAAGCTCCCAGAGATAAAACTCCCTAAAGTACCCGAGATGGCTGTGCCTGACGTGCACCTCCCAGAGGTGCAGCTACCAAAAGTATCAGAGATTCGGCTGCCGGAAATATCAGTGCCAAAGGTCCCGGATGTGCATCTTCCCAAGGTGCCAGAGGTGAAGGTGCTGGCAGCTCCAGAGGCTCAGCTAAAAGCTGCTGAAGCAGAGCAGGCAGAGGGGACAGAATTTGGCTTCAAGATGCCCAAGATGACCATGCCCAAGTTAGGAAGGGTAGGGACTCCGCCACAAGCCGCGCCAGGCGAGGTGGGTGGAGAGGTCTTGGGGAAGTTAGCGACACTTCCTTGTCTGCAGACAGGGCCAGGTGGCGAGGCTCGTGTGGGCGCCCCCTCTCTCACTCTGCCTTCTGTGGAGCTGGACCTGCCAGGGGCCCTCGGCCTGGAGGGGCAGGTCCACGCAGCTGAAGCAGGCAAGGTGGAGAAGCCAGAAGGTGGCAGGGTGGCAGCAGGTGTTGGGGAAGTGACCTTTCGAGTGCCCTCAGTTGAGATTGTTACTCCACAGCTGCCCACAGTGGAAGGTGAGGAAGGGCAGATAGAGATGAAAGTCAAGCCCTCCTCCAAGTTCTCCTTGCCGAAGTTTGGACTCTCAGGGCCAAAGGTGGCAAAGGCAGAGGCAGAGGGAGCTGGGCGAGCCACCAAGCTGAAGGTGTCCAAATTTGCCATCTCACTTCCCAAGGCTCGGTTGGGGACAGAAGCTGAGACCAAAGGGACAGGGGAAGCAGGCCTGCTGCCAGCGCTTGATCTGTCCATTCCGCAGTTCAGTCTAGATACTCATCCGCCCTCAGGCAGAGCAGAGATGGTGGGGCCTGAAGTTAAGCTCAAGGGACCCAGGTTTGCTCTGCCCAAGTTTGGGGTCCGAGGCCGGGACACAGAGGCAGGAGAACTAGCACTGGGGGCAGCTGAGTTGGAGGGCAAGGGCCGGGGCTGGGATGGGAAGGTGAAGATGCCCAAGCTGAAGATGCCGTCTTTTGGGCTGGCCCGAGGGAAGGAAGCAGAAGCCCAGAGTGGGCGTGTCAGCCCTGGAGAAAAGCTAGAGTCCATAGCTGGGCAGCTGAAGATCCCTGAGGTGGAGTTAGTCACCATGACAGCCCAGGAAGAAGCAGGCCTGGGGGGCGTGGGGGTCACCAGCGGAGTGCAGCTCTCAGGCAGACAAGCCACTGAGGGCCGTGACGGGGTGCTGAAGGTGCCTCCATTGGGCATTTCTCTGCCCCAGGTGGAGCTGACCAGTTTTGGGGGGGCAGGTGCCCCAGGCCACCAGGCTGAGCACACAGTGCCTTCTGCAGAGGGCACTGCCAGCTGCAGGGTCCAGGTGCCTCAGGTGAGCCTATCTCTGCCTGGAAGCCAGGCAGCAGGTGGTGAGCTACTGGTGGGTGAAGGCATCTTCAAGATGCCCACAGTGACTGTGCCCCAGCTTGAGCTGGATGTGGGACTGAGCCAAGATGTACAAGCAGATGCGGCAGCCACGGGTGAGGGTGGGCTGAGGCTGCAGTTACCCACACTGGGGGCCAGAACTGGGGCAGAGAGAGCAGAGGACCAGTCCCCGTCCCCAGGGGCTGAGCACACCTTCCGCCTCTCACTGCCGGATGTGGAGCTGTCACCGCCTGCTGTGGGCAGCCACACTGCAGAGTACCAGGTGGCAGAGAGTGATGGGGAGGGGACAAACAAGCTCAAGGTGCGGCTGCCGCGGTTTGGCTTGGTGCGGGCCAAGGAGGGGACTGAAGAAGGTGAGAAGGCCAAGAGCCCAAAGCTCAAGCTGCCCCGAGTGGGCTTTGGCCAAAATGAGTCGGTCCCGGGAGAAGGCTCCCCAAGCCCTGAGGAGGAAGAGGAGGAAGAGGGCACTGGGGAAGGGGCCTCGGGTCGCCGGGGCCGCATCAAGGTCCGCTTGCCCCGTGTGGGCCTGGCAGCCCCTTCAAAGACCTCTCGGGGACAAGGAGGTGAGGTAACCCCCAAATCTCCTGTCGGGGAGAAGTCACCCAAGTTCCGCTTCCCCAGGGTGTCCCTAAGCCCTAAGGCCCGGAGTGGGGACCAAGAAGAGGGTGGCTTCAGAGTTCGGCTGCCCAGTGTGGGCTTTTCAGAGACAGGGGCTCCAGGCCCTACCAGGATAGAGGGGGCCCAGGCTGCAGCCATCTGAAAGCCTGGGCAGATGGAGACTCCCCTCCTGACCCCCGCCCCCGCCCCCCTTTTGTGTGTGAGATTACAAGCACTAACCCTCAGAGGGCTGGGAGGTGGGCTGCTGACCAGGGCAGGGGTGGGAGGCCTGCCTTTCTCATCTGCAGGAGTGCCTGTACCATGCCAAGCCACGTGAATAAATAATCCAGGGGTAACCATGTGTCCAGTTTGTGTGTTGTGAGGGTGCAGAGAAAGGCGTCCTCTAGGTGTCACCTGAGCCTGAGCTGGGCGGGGGAGGGGGAGTGATGTGAAGGAGAAGTGGGTTTCTGGTCTGAGAAGGGGGCAGGGTGGGTGGTCTTGGGGGAGACCTTGGTGGGAGGGCTTGGCCTAGCCCTTCAAGTGCCCAGGAGTCTTTGAGGAGTATTTTGAGGGTGCCCAGTATGGCACAGCAGTGGACCTCTCTCTTGGGAGGTCTGCCGTCTGGGAGACCCACTCTCCCCAGGATGATTGCTCCCCGACTCCAGCCTCTACCAGGGCTCTGGTGTATTCCTTCCTTTCCTTTCCTGTCTGGCTGGTTCTGCAGCTCCATCTATCCTGGCCCCACCCAGAAAGGCTGCTTCCTTAGAGTCAGAAGTTAGGAACTCTAGACTGCCTCTTAGGACTCTGTCCCAAGTCCTCAGCAGCTGTCTGTGTTGACCCTCAGCTCCTGGGGATCCGGGGTCCTCTCCTCCCCATCCCTAAGACTCTGCCGAGGCCTCTGCACCCCCCATGTCTCCCCAAGACAACAGAAGACGCCTGACCCGCCACAAGTGATGGTGCAGGACTGTAATCCCAGCACTTGGGAGGCTAAAGCAGGGGGATCCTGTGAGTTCAAGGCCAGTCTAGGTTACATTGTGAGTGCAAGGCCAGCCGGAACTATACAGTGAGACCATGTCCAAGAAAACAAGACAAAACAAAACAAGATATCTTGTCCAAGGACCACCTTTTAGAAAAGGGCCTTCCCAAAGGACATAAGAACCTGGGTGCTGAGGGAGCAAAGAGCCTGGATTGCTCACACTTCAGTGAGGGAGTTCCCTTTGCCCTCCTCCCTGGCGTGTACATAAATTTATAGGTGGAGAAGGGGTAGGTGGGGAGGGGTCGAGGCTGGAGCCTCAGTTCCCCTCCTCCGTTCTTCTCTGATGTTTGATCTCTGGAGCTATTTGTTAAAAAATAATAATAAGGGCCTGGGAATTTAGCTCAGCGGCATAAGCACCTGCCTTGCAAGCGCGAGGTCATGAGTTCGATCCCTGGTACCGACTTAAAAAAAAAAAAAGAAAAGAAAAAAAATAATAATAAAATATTTTTTCAAAAATACCCTGAGCTGGGCGTGGTGGTACACATCTGTAAACCCAGCACTCAGGAAGGCTGAGGCAGGAGGATTGTTGCAAGTTTGAGGCCAGCCTGGGCTAAAAAGTGAGCTCAACGCCAGCTTGAACTGCATAGTGAGACCCTGTCTCAAAAAGACAAGAAAAAAAAAAAAAAAGAAGGGGGCACTAGGGATATAGCTCAGTGGCATAAGTGACTGCCTGGCAAGGTCAAGGTCCTGAGTTCAATTCCCAGTACAAAAAAAAAAGCAGGGGCAGGGATATAGCTCAGCAGCTTAAGCACTTGCCTGTGGAGTGTGAGGTTGTGAGTTTGAACTCTGGTACCAAAAAACAAAACAAAACAAAACAAGAAAAAACCCCTGACCAGTTTGATCTGCCTGCAGTGCCCCACCTGGACTTGGACCCATCCACTCTCTCCATACCTGCCCCTGCTATGTCAGGAGATGAGAGCAGAGATCCCCTCTATTCTAGCCAGCCTCTACTCAGGTCATGGCCCACCCAACACTCTTTCTGGGTCCCCACCACACAGGCAGGGTTTGTCTGCACTCACAGTGCCCACTGCTGCCAGCCCCCAGCGTGTAACACTTTCCTCTACGCTTTGCTTAGCCCCTCAGCACCTAAAGGGCCCCTGTGGCTGAGGCCTTGTGGTTTTCTGTCACTTTTGTCTTCACTTCTCAGGGAAACTTGGATCTTCCTGATGCTGACTCTTCTTTCCCTGCTCCCTGAGCCCTCAGGGATCCTCCCAGGCCTGTGGGCTCTCCACACCCTCCCTGGACCAAGTCACCTGCCCTTTGTGACTTCCAGGCCTCAACTAGGCCAGCAGCTCCCACACTCTCTCCATGGGGCCCGGTGGGCCAGCAGCTTCTGCTGCCTCCTTGGATGTCTTCAAGGCACTAGGAGGTGTGGGAGGTGGGGGAGGTAGGGGTGGTAGCTCCACGCTGGGTTCTAGAGCTGGGCATAAGCTCAAAGCCTTGCCCAGGAACCCAGTTTCATGACCTTAGTCTTTTACTTTTTTTTTTTTAATCATTTTTTTGGGCAGTGCTGGGAGTGGAACTGAAGGTCGCTCACATGCCGGGGGTGGGGGGAGTGCCCTACCACCGAGCTGTATCCCCCCCACTTTTTTTTTTTTTTGGTGATACTAGGGCTTTTTGTGAACCCAGGGCTTCCTGCATGCTAGGCAAAGTGCCTTACCATTGACCTAAATTTCCGTTTGGTCCCAGACCTTTTTATTTTTTATTTTTGAGACAGAATTTCACTAAGTTGCTCAGGCTGGTTTCATACTTACTGTTCTCCTGCTTTAGCCTCCTGAGTAGCTGGCTTAGAGACATGTATGTGCATTTGGCAATCTTAGGCATTTTATTTTAATTAATTTATTTTTGTTGGGGATTTAGCTGAGCAGCATAAGCACCTGCCTGGCAAGTGCAAGGTCATGAGTTTGATTCTTGGTATGTATGTAACCTAGGCTGGCCTTGAACTCATGTCCATTCTCCTGCCTCAGCCTCAAGAATGCTGGGATTATGGGCATATGTTAGCCAACTTGACTGATTTTAGGCATTTAAAAAACTTCTTTTACCTTGATTTTCCCTTCCATAGAACTCCTACTCCATACATGTTTAAATGTTTTGATGTTAATTTTCTAATCTTAAATCAGTATTCTCTCCCCAGAACAAGACAGCTGCGGCTCTTGTCTTAGCTTCTTCCTTTTCCCAAAGCCTGGCATTCCCATGGCCAGTGCCCCTGGTCTTTTTTTTGGGGGGGGGACTGGGGATCGAACTCACGCTTGCCAGGCAGGTGCTTAAGCCACTGAGCTAAATCCCCGGCCGAGTGCCCCTGGTCTTAAAGTGTCCCACCCAGCCACCTCTCTCACCCTCCCCAGTCTCTCTGTCTGCTTGACTTTCTTTCTTCCTTTGGGGCCTCCATGCTGCCCCTCCAGTGTACCTTCTTCATAAGCAGCTTTCTGACACTCAGATCTGATGGTGTCCTCCCTTACTATGATCCCTGCTGTGGCTCCCCAGTGCCCTTAGAACAAAGTCCAAACTCCTTAGTTTGTATTCAGGACCTTTTACAACCTGGGTCATCCACCCAGGCATCTACCGCCTGGCAGCCACAGTCTGGGGCAGGCATTTTCCACACACACACACACACACACACACACACACACACACACACACTTTCGTTTCTGTCCATTGGTATGCCCCTATTCCCATACCGTCCCTCTGAGGTCCACTATCAGAGTCCCTCTCTGCCCACCCTTCTCCCCCGCCTGCCTCTCCAGGATTCCACCACTGGGTGGGGGAGGGGCCGCGCCTGGCACCCCTCCCCCCATTCCAGCTGAGACTCCCGTCTCCAACAACAGAACCAGAGCCACTGGGTGCCACTGGAACCCATTTGGGGTGGCCTGGGCCCCTCGTCCCAAGCCAAAAGGGCTTTGGGGGAGGGGTACAGCCCCTGGCAGACTCACTGTGTGGCTAAGGGGGCTGAGAGGTGCCAGGGAGGTGGGGGCCAACCTCACAGGGAGAGTCGAGAGCGTGGTTTTCTTCCCCCCTCTGGGGGGCCCTCGGGGCTGGTGGCAGAGTGGGCGTCCTCGGCGACACAGCCTGTGTGTTGGGGGTCGGAGCAGGGCAGGGACTGGTGGCAGGGGCACCATGGCCACCATCCAGTCGGAGACCGACTGTTATGACATCATTGAGGTGCTGGGCAAGGGCACCTTTGGGGAGGTGGCCAAAGGCTGGCGGCGAAGCACTGGTGAGATGGTGGCCATCAAGATCCTGAAGAACGATGCGTACCGAGGTCGCATCATCAAGAACGAGCTGAAGCTGCTGCGCTGCATGCGGGGTCTGGACCCCGAGGAAGCCCATGTCATCCGCTTCCTTGAGTTCTTCCATGACGCCCTCAAGTTCTACCTGGTCTTCGAGCTGCTGGAGCAAAACCTCTTCGAGTTCCAGAAGGAGAACAACTTCGCACCCCTCCCTGCCCGCCACATCCGGACGGTCACCCTGCAGGTGCTCAGGGCCCTGGCGCGGCTCAAGGAGCTGGCCATCATCCACGCCGATCTCAAGCCGGAGAACATCATGCTGGTGGACCAGACACGCTGCCCCTTCAGGGTCAAGGTGAGGGTGCTGCCCAGCCCTCAGCGCTTGTCCCGCTCCCAGCTCTGGGGTCCCCCGCCATGCTGCACCCCACCCTGCCCTCTTCGGTCTCCCTGCCCACTCTCATTCTTGGCTCCTTGGCTCAGTTCTGTCCTCGTGGGGCTGGCATTCTACAAGGGAGCCAGAGTCACGACGTAGGGAGAGGTGACACGGGAGTGGGAAGGAGAGAAGATAGAGCCAGAGAAGGTTGTGGGCTGCAGCTCAGGGTGGACGTGGTGATGAGTGAAGTTTTAGACATGGTAGTCAGGGAGGCCTCACTGAGAAGCTGACATTAGAAAGGAAATCTCGAGGAGGGAGGCAGCCATCTAGATATGTAAAGGAAAAGCCTCCAGGCAGAAGGAACAGTCAGTGCAAAAACCCTGAGGTAGGGTGTGCCCCAGGGTGTGTATGTGAGGAACATGTGACTAAGGCTGAAGCCCAATGAGTGAGGTGGAGAGGGAGGAAATGAGATCAAGGAAGTGATGCGGGATGGGTGTGGTGGTGCACTTCTGTAATCCCAGCATTCTGGAGGCTGAGGCAGGAGGATTGCCATGAGTTTGAGGCCACTCTGGGCTACATAATGAGTTCAAGGCCAGCCTGAACTATATAGCAAGAGCCTGTCTCAAAAGTAAATAAAATAAAATAAAATAAAATAAAATAAAATAAAATAAAATAAAATAAAATAAAATATAAAGGTGATGGGTGGGTTGTGCAAGGCCTTGAGAAGAACAGCAGGGTCTTCTGTTTTATTATGTGAGAGACGGAGCCACAGACAGATGCTGAGCAGAGGAAGCAGAAATTACATGGTCTGGCTCAGGTATTCACAAGCTGCCTCTGGCTGGGAGAAGGAAGCAGATGGCAGGGGGTGGCCAGGACAGGAGGACATAGAGCTGAGGAGTCTGGGCAGTACTGGGTAGAGCTGTGGGTGAGCTCCGGGTGGATTTTGGCGCTAGAGATAACAGGATGCGTTGGTGCCCTGTTACTAAGTGGGAGAGAGGCAGGGAGGACTCGAGGAGCTTAAGAGCCCGTCAGTCTGAGCTGCTGCAAGTGCAGGCACAGTACTGTCCCTATCATCTTGTCCATCGACATTTACAAGAGGCCTCTCTGTGCCTGGGCCTGTGCCAGGCACACTAGGGCACCTCTGCTCCCCACCCCACCGCCCCTGACCCTCTGCCATCCCAGCTCTGCGTATGGCTTTGTTACTGTCTAGTGATGCCCTAGAGAGCAGGCATGGGTGGTCTGGGCGCCTCCCAGCTCCCAGCTGGAGTCACTGCTAAATGATTGTATGGGAGACACAGACAGGAAAGGGCAGATCCTTCTGCCCTGAGACTTGGAAGGACAGAGACCCAGGAAAGGAGGGACTTTCACACATCCAGCAGGGGACACGCAGCCGAGCCCCCCCAGCACCTAGCCAGTGTTGGTACACTGATCCTGCTTGAGGGTGAACAGGCATTGGCCCAGTGTTCAAAGTCACTCAATCCCTCAGGAGCTGGGCCCTTGCAGGCTGAGCTCAGAAGGCAAATGAATAACCACTGCATGACACTGCCTTCTGCAAACAGAAGTCAGGAGCTGGACTCACTGTAAAGGCCCTGGGTGAAATCCCCATTACCAAAAAGATAAAGAATGACTAAATGAAAACCAAAGCGGGCTGGGGATACAGCTCAGTAGCACAGCACCTGCCTGGAAAGCACAAAGTCCTGAGTTTGATTCCTGGTACCAAAAAAAAAAAAAAAAAAAAAAGGAAAGAAAGAAACTCAGAGAGGGAAACCAAGACCTTTATCAAGACAAAGGAAGTTTGGCCAGGCATGGAAATGCCTATAATCCCAGCACTTGGGAGGCTGAGGCAGAGGGATTGTCATGAGTTTCAGGCCAGTTTAGACTACATAGTGAGTTTAAGACCAGCCTGAGGGGCTGGGGATTTAGCTCAGTGGCGTAAGTGCCTGCCTTGCAAGCGCATGGTCGTGGGTTCAATCTCTGGTGCCGATTAAAAAAAAAAAAAAAAAGACCAGCCTGGACTACACAGAGTGACCCTGTCTGAAAAAACTGAAAAAAAGAAAAAAAAAAAAATTGGAGACCCAACATGCAAACACTACTCAGAGGTGTGGAGAAAGACCAAGGTTTTTACATTCACACTGCTGGCTCACCGGGATCACCCAGCACCTGTCACATTCTAAGGGCCCACAAAGGGCATAAACAGTGCCAGGTGATGAAGTCAGAAGCGGGGGTAACACGGAGATGAAAACAGAGGAGGCACACAGGCATGAGATTCAAGCTGGGAAAAGGCAGTTGCAAATAAATACGAGAGTAGAGTAACAGGAATATGAGTCCATCTACCCATCTATCCTTCATCTAGCCATGCACTCATCTGTCCGTCCATCCATCCATTTCTCCCCCATCCATCTCCCATCTGTCCATCCATTCCTTCCTTCCTTTCTTCCTTCCTCTCTTCATCACTCCATCCTTCCTGAGCCCCTTGCATTCCAGGTGCTGTTTTTTTTTTGGAAACAGGGTCTCACTATGTAATTTAGGCTGGCCTTGAACTCACTGTGTAGCCCAGGGTAACCTCAAACTCACTGCAATCCTCCTGCCTCAGCCTCCCAAGTGCTGGGATTACAGGCATGCACCACCACACCCAGCTACAGACATTGTTCTAAACTTGCAGAGACATAGCATTGAACAGATCAGGAAAAATCCCTGCCCTACTGGGAAGAAATATGATGATGAAAAGTAAAACATAGCCAGGTATGGTGACATACACCTGTAATTCTAGCTTTCAGGAGGCTGAGGTAGGAGGATCAGCTTGAGTTTGAGGCCAGCCTGGGCTACACAGTGAGCTCAGGGCCAGCCTGAACTACATAGTGAGACCTTGACTCA
>PVJX010028108.1:0-24200 GCA_004027295.1 Dolichotis patagonum
TTTTTTATCAAAAATGAGATATTATAATACTCATTGATCATTTTCTGTTATTCGGTTCAGAAAGCCCTGGAATTCTTTCACTAAATTCATTGCTTTATACTATTGTGTTATGTTTGATATTATTGTAATTGAAACTATGCTCAACTATAGCAGAGTTAGAGATATGGCGTTAGATAATGTTGATGTCCAGTTGACTTAATGTAAAGTACTGTGTTGCCTACGTTGTCCTCTTCTGATCTGCTGTGTACTACCCCCTTTTGTTTTATTCTCTTTTAAATAAAAATTAAAAAAAATTTTTTCAAGCCTCAATGATGTATGTATTTCCATGTTTATAGCAGTACAATTCACAATAGCTAAATCTTAGAAATATTACATATGCTCATCAACAGATGAATGTTTTCAGAAAATACAGTATTTATACACAAGGGAACCTAAAGAAAGATAAATTTGAGACATTTGTAGGAAAGCTGATGCAACTTGAGACCAAAATTTTGAGAAGTAATTTAGATACACAGGCTTGAACACTGCATGCTTTGGCTTAAAAGAAAAGTTTAACTGCACAAAAGAGAAAAACGAAAAAAGTTCTCTAAATATATCTCTGCTGTCAGTTTCTAGTTTTACTTCACTATTTTTTGAGAGATGACTTTGGAGAATTTCCATTACTTTTGATATGTTAATGTATTTGTTGTTGCTATGATCATAACCTGTTTTGCATAAAAAAAGAAAAACAATTCCCAGAAGAGAAAAATCTACAAAGACAGAAGATGAGTGGTTTGTTAGTTTGAAGTGAGAGGGACTGGATTATGGCACTAGTAGATAAAGTGACCTTTTTGGGGAAAATAACAGTAACCTAAGTTTGACTGAGGTCATGTTTAGAAAGCTTTGTCAATATGCTAAAATATACTACATCCATTTTAAGTTGTGAATGTTGTGCTATGCTACTTTTATCTCCATTAAGCTGATAAAGTAACAAAATTAAAAGAGAAAACAATCAAAGAATTATTTGAGCACAAGAGGAATCAATGTTATGTACCTGTCTCTATAATTTAACAACTGTGAAGAAGATAAATTCAACAAATTCATTTAATTTTCAGAGTATTTTACTAACAAAGGTAGTAATTGCTAAAAATAATTGCTAAAAATAGTGTTTATGCATACTATATATTCAAAGTTCACTGGTTACATATGACAAGATTTTATAAGAAAATCATTATCACTTCCTTTTCTTAACATTATTGCCATAATATGATGATAAAAAATTGTTTGTAATTTATTTATATAGATGAGTGTTTTCCATATGTCAAAATGGTAATTATCTCTCTTTTCAAACTAATTGTTCAAAAACTTCTCTTTCTACCAAGAACTGGTCCTCACTTAGTTTCTTTCCTGTCTGTGGGCTGCACTATGCAGTATACTGTGCGTCTATACATGATGACTGTAGATATTTAAACACAAGATTTGGAGATTGTTTTGTGTTATTGCTCTGGAAAGCACAGACTTTGAAAATGGCTGCACAAAATGTTTTGTTCCTTTGCACCATCTTCAGTTTTACTTCCTATGTGTTTTGAAAGGTAAATAAGTCAAAAAGTAATGTAAAATTCTGGTTTTCATTTACTCAATGCCCTACATGTTAAAGTGGCAGAATCATCTGATTGGAAAGATAGTTTAAAAAATTAGAGATCCACTTGAAGGAGGAGGGAAATCTATTATACTCTAATTGTGCTGAGCAAAATGCTCAGAGCTTCCGTTAACAGTCCTATCTAAAGGGATATATTCCCTCCATTTAGTGTCATACTATCCAGTTATATACAAATATTTGGTAAATCAAAAACAATCAATAGAGAATATTCAAGGCCACAGATAGGAAAAATCTTTTATTATTTAAATCAAATATATCAGCAGGTTATAAGATTGCAGGAAGGAAACTAGTTAGGATAAACAACAATTTGTAAAACAAGCAGAAATTTGTGGGATACATTTGGTATTTCTCAAGTGATGTACACTGTTAAACCTCCTACAAGATAAAATATTTGCATTAACAATGTGCTGTGAAATTGAATAACTTCATCCTGCCTTCTCTCTGCCCTAAATTATGGGTCATGTCCTTACAGCTGATCCTACCCTTTCTCTTCTATTTTTGCTCATGAAATTGTGATTCTCCCAAATTGTAAACAGATCTTCCTCTAATTCACTTGCCAGACTATTTTCTGAATTTTCTATTCCCAACCTCTGTAAGTTTTCCATTTCCATACAGTATGCAGGTTCACTTTGGCTTCCCATCTTCACTCTCCCAGAATCTCTTTGTGTTCCAGGAAAAGAATAGCCATAATTTTTTTAAATTAAGTTAAGCTCATTTTATATTGAAGTGTCTCTCCTGTATATTGGTTATCTAAATATGATCTCTCTTGCTAATGGTAACTACTATCTGTCTCTCATGTACTTTCAAATGCACAAAATATCCAGTAGATCGCACTTTATTCAAATCAAAAATATTTCTGAAAATACAAGAAAGTATACAGCTTCTTGCTTTTCTCAAATTAATATATTATGGTTTTGTCGATTCTCATTTTTTAAAAGATTTATGGTGAAATACTTTTCAAAATTAAGTAGGATTATTTTAAAAACAACTGAAGTTTGAATTGAATATGCCTTAAATATGATTACAACATACAATTACTTAAAGAAGGCAATGGCCTTGTAAAACATGGATGATCATATTGTAATGACTCTATCTATGCCAGTGAAGTTAAATAAAATTGTCTCAATTCTAATGGCATCCACTTTAAGAGCTCTAATCTCTTTTTTCTTTCTTTCCTGCCATAACAATCTTTTGAAAACAAAACAAGCAACATTTTATAAGAAGAAAAATAATGGATGCAACGCAGGCCAGGAGGAAGCCAATCACATCCAGAGAGTGGTACTGGTACCAGGTGAGGTTCTGGGCAAGAGGCCTCAGGTGCTTGGCCCCCTTGTGGCGCATGACAAACTCGATCCAGAAGACTGCTCTGTCCAGCGGCTTCATAGGTTGATCATGGTGAATAGTTGATAACCTCATGGCATTGTCTTTATAGCTGAAGGAAAATTAAACAAGTTCAGAATTATTTATTAAATGATAGAATGAATATTTTGGTGGTTTTAAAATTGTATAAATAAATAAATAAATACATAAACAATAAACCTGCTAATACACCAGTTGTAAAATCAAAATCAGTACCACAATTTAAAGACAAAACAAAAGGGAAATCTTTGTCATGGCTCATAGAACATTTGTGAGTAAACTTATTAAAGAATACAGTATGACTAGAAGCCAATATTGTAATTTTGTAATTTTATCCATAGTTTAGTCATTAAAACTGTAGAACAGAATACTTTTCATGAATGTAGCACAGACTTTTATTTATAGACTATTTATACAAATCTCTCTTTTGAATTCACAGGTAAATGGAAAATATAAATCCTTGCAATATTCATGCTTCTTCACATTTCATTGTTATTCTTCTGTGACTGTCCTCTATGATTCATCTCATTACATTTACAGGCTATTTCAAATTTCTACAATTTGCTTAAAATGGGTACACATTTTTTGAAATAAAACAATAAATAATTTATTGTTACATTCCTGCATTGTTACTCATGATAGTTTTTGCACTAAGCAAATTTGTCTTCCATTGGTTTTATTTCAGAATCAATGGTACTTTTCTGGGATTCATGTAAGAAGTTATTGATAAGTAAACACTTTGTTGAAAGACTGTACTCACAATGGGTTGTTAATGACTTTCTTCAATGCATTTAGCAAATCTGTACTTGAGAGTGAGCTGAATTCCAGTTTAACAGCTGCTCCTTTAGCCTCCATGTAAGCAATGTTATCATGTTGTTCCCCAAACAAGGGAATGCCCACCATCGGGATTCCATGGTAGATTGCCTCATAAACTCCATTGGCTCCTCCGTGAGTTATGAAAGCTCTGGTTTTTGGATGACCTAAGATGAGATGAATATCAGCATAATTAGTTATAAATGTTAGAAATATGATGAGAAATGAATAATAAGAATAACTGATTGGGATGTTATTTTATAGATAAAATTTTGTATCCATAAAACTGCAATGATATTGCTTTCATATCTCAGAAAAAAAGCACCTTATGTACTGAAAAGGAAAGTGAATGCTACCACATAGATATTGTGTATGTCTTCAACAATGAACACATGATCCTCAGGGAAAGTGTGTATCAGAACTTTGTCTATTATAGGGAGGTTCATTCACTAATTTTGACACAAAACCTGTGCAAAGAGAGTGTGATATTGTCATGATAGAAATGTTAATTTTTCCTTTTAAAACTACAACACTGAAAATAAATTGAGTGTTATTTTAAGTAGTATATGTAAGTCTTTATTTATTTGGAAAAACTGGTATTTTGGGTTTCATAAGCAATGATTTAATTAGAAACAGAGTTACAACCATGGAATTTATTAAAACATCCTTTCTAAGAAACAAGCACGTTTGAAATGGGAACCTTAAGATTGTTTCTAAATATTCCAAAAACCAACTAATACAATTGATTTTGCTTCCTCTAACACTGGAAATGTGTATGATGGAGTTTTGTTTTAATTTTGGTTTAGTAACAACAAATGTCCCCTGGTTTGTTTGTTCTTGAGCAATCAGCAGCCTTACTGACTCAGGTTTCAGTACGTGTTATCCAGCATCTTACCGAGCAGGTCATTCTGGGGGATCCACTTCAACAACCAAGTGTTGGCTCCTAAAGTATCTGGTTTTTTGCCTTCAAATCTCCAAATCACCTGTTAGGGTGTAGACCGCATTATGCCATATTTTGAAGTTTAAGATATAGAGAACACCAAGTTAAGATCCTTCCATAGAATACACTTTTAAAATGAAGACAAGGAGACTAAATATTAAGAACTACAAAAAGACTGACACAAGCAGAATACAAATTTTTATACTTATTCTACATTTATAATTAACCATCTTAATATAATTGATATATGATACATAATAATTTAGACAAATGTGATATTATATTCTGGAACAAATTATTTTATTTTGATTTATTTAGCAGAATATATTTATTGAGAGAAAGAAAACTTCTCTTCAATAGAAAGACAGACAGATTCTTGAGTAGGTTGCCATGGGTCAAATTATTTTAAAAATTGCTTTGCAATTGCAATTTTTTTACAAGGAATAAAAATACTCTAGTGGTTTGCATTTTCATTAGTACACACAAATTTTATACCTTCTTTTTCTAATATTAATGCTAACTGATATTTTAAAACATCACTAATGTTTTCTCATAAGCCCTTGTGTCAGAAACTATTTTATTCATTGTGTGTTATCATTTTGATATTTAAAATATCTAATCCACATAATCATTCTTTTGTCAGAAATTAATTCATTAGTTTTTCAAAGTTCTTGTAAATTGTTTTGCATTAAAAATTTTTAATATCTTGTTATATTAAAATTTTTCATTTTTGACATGAATCCCGAGTATTATTATGAGTACTAAAAATGGATAATAAATAAATCAAAAACAGCTGGTTTGCAATTTATGAGTCATGCAGGTTTTCAAAAAAAATTACAAATGTTTAAATTATTAAACTTTTTCAACTAATACTTTCTTCTTCCATGATGCTGTGTAAAATTTTAACAGCAGAGATTAACATGGCCTACAATAGCTGAAGCATGTCACCCTTTTCAAAAATGAGGTACTGGGTTTAGAAATCACAAACTATTCTCCTAAAGTGGAGAATCACTTAGAAATATTTGAGTTCTCATTATTGAGAAACGTTAAAAGAAACCTCAGTTTGTCAGCCAAATGTTGGCATAGGAAATTCCAAAGCTGTCGTATCTGACAGTAACTAAAATCTACTGTAGCTCATAGCTGCTCAAAGATTGAACATGAATTAGGTATGTTAGAAAAGTATTCCTTACAATATGCTATGGAGAGGAGATCTGAGCATTTTACCTAGACAGATTTCTTTCAGTTTGACTCTTACTTCTATTTGCTTTCATGATTGGGAGAACATTAAGCTGATGGGATCAAAAGCAGAATCTTTGTGGAGCATATTTTATACTATACAGGATCCACTATAAAAGAAGATGCCATCTACTCACTGTTTTTAACAAATACCTATTTCAGATGTGTGAAGGGCTCTTTCAGATTATTGTTATTACTTTGTCTTTAATAAATATGGCTGAGGGGGTACATGGATCCTGGATTGGCACTCTTGATTTTCTTTGCTTTCAATATCCTTCTGAAATGTGCATTAAAGAAGTCTATTCAAAAATTCGGATAAGTAAAGCAGAGGACATATCATGAAGATGCTAAAGCTGATTTCAAATAATTTCCAATACCTGATTCATGTCACTGTGATAGTTAATTATTAAGTGAAATTTAACTCTTTGTGTAACAATGCTTATGTACACAACAATCTCAACCATCCTGTAGGAAAAAGAGAGCAGGTTTCTGAAACCAGAACTTTGCAAAGCTCCATGATGCCTCCAGTGGATATGTGCTATTGAAGCACTTTGCCAACCTTTTGTGGAATCTGTCCAAGGGCTGAAGCGATCGCATTGGCCCTTGATTCTGACATGTCACTGACCATGGACCCCAGAGAAAATACCACAACACCATGGTCTCCAGAGCTCTGCACAAAGTTTTCCAATTCCTGTGAAGAAACAACAGCCTCCATCAAAAAAAAAAAAAAAAAAAAGACAAGAGCACAGCAAACAGTATAGAAAGCAGTATAATTTTAAAAACTGAAAATGGTACAATCAAGAATGAATGGTAACTATAGAATCTGGTAAAATTTTCATAAGACAGAGTTCACCATGTTCAGCATTTCAGGTGAAGATGTACAAGAATTAATGTTAATGATACGTTTGTGGAGTTAGTGTTCCAAACAATAGTGTCTTGTACAATTCAACCTTTGTATTTAATGTGCCTTATATAACAATTTTTAAAATACTTTACTCTCATTTCTATTTCCATTTAATCCTAGAAAAGGAACGTGATTGATTGATTTTCTTTTCACCCTTGTTTTCATCTCACAAGTCATTGTGACTGATTTATGGTTACTGAAGAATTTTAGTGCCTCAAATATAGTGATATCACACACACACACACACACACACACACACACATAATTTATTCTTAAGTTTCCATTATGCCTGATTTAGTGTTAACAATTTTTCTTACGTGAAGCAGTTGTGATTGTGCTAGATACATATTCTCTTTTTTGATCCATTCCTACATTTGTATTTTAAAATTACTTCTAAGGTTTATCAATAATTATTAGATGGGTTTCTGCATCTTGATTGTTTTGCTTTGCACACATTCAGATGAGTATCCTATATTACCAAGGGGTATAAATAGCATTAGGACTAGATGTGCAATGTCTTAACACAATTATTAATACATTTTTAACATTACACTGTTTTTATGGTTTTTTTCTTTATGTTTTTATGGTCTTCTTTCTCTGCTTCTTATATTTTCTGTTGCTACTAAGACTCATGTATTTTAATTAAGAAAACATCCAAGTATATGGATATAGTTTAGTACATACATTAACAATACTTCAAATATTTGACTTATGGAATTCTAGCACTATCTAAATAAATACCATTCAAAACAATATTGGGTTTTAAAACACATTACTGGATTCTAGTTTTCTATTTCTGCTAGTAAGGTAAAAAATAAAAAGGATTTCTTAATGCATCATATAGAGTAAAATGACAAAGAAAAATTAATTCCTACATATATTTTAGAACTACAATGTCATTTTAAAATGCATTACATTATTCTGTCCCTTCACAAGGAATGTCTCTCTCCATTGCCAGAGTTCTTTTGTGATTCTCATCAACTTGATTTTCAGGGAAATCATAGGAGCTGTGAGTCCTTGATTCATATACAGTAAATCTTTTTTCTGCACTCATTCTGACAGGTAATGTAGATACCATAAGCATATCAGAGGAGAGATCTCTACTCAGGTATCTTGTAGACTGGTCATATGGTATTAAATGCCTGTTTCAATAAATTAGTCCATCCCTTTGGACCCTAAGATGTAAAATTTTGGTACGTGAAGGGAAGAATGTTTTTGACTCTGTATGCAACACAAGGAGATGTAAAGTTTGACAGCAAATATTGCTGCAAGTTCACAAGAACATTATGCTGCAATGTTCTTCTTTGTAATCTAAAATATTAATAGTGAGCTTCAAAGGTTCATATAATATTTCCTGATGTTATCTTGTTTGTATTATTACCTGAACTTTTGGATTTAATTTCAAACAAGTCTATAGGGTTTCTTTCCACTATGTCTTTATGTTATTATTTTAAACAATTGGAGTGTCAGATCCCATTTAATGAGAATAAATAAATACATATATGTATAAAACTTCTCAAATATTATATAATTAGTATTAAAAGCAAGATACTAACAACATCTATTGACTCCTCCATTCTACCATTGATGCTGATATATTGAATAAATGCTTCAGAAACTGTCTTCTAAATGTTTAAATTTTATTCCCACAAAATTAAATATCAATTTATACTTTGATTATAGGAGTAGTTGTTGCTTTTATATGAACACGTTCTTCTAGAGTCCAATCATGTGTTGACTGAACTCTTACAGCTACCTTCTAAATTCTTCCCATTTCTAACATTTTACATTTCTGCAATCTAATCCATTGATGTCATCTTCATGGCCTATTTTTTAAAATATATAAATCTGATAGTATTTTCCTAGCTCAATTTGTTTCTCTGTATAATTGATGCTGTCATTAGATAATTTTTCACTCCATTTCCTGGTTCTAAATTGTCTATCTAGGAAAATAAGCACCATGATAAAATAAGTTTGCAGTTCTTGAGATATTTATCCTTACTAGTTTAACATCTGTGCTCTTTGGTATCTTTCTTGACTCTTCATCCCTTAGCCTAGTCCTGCACCTTGTTCACTTTTTATTATAATCACGGCATAGATTATAATCACAACTGAACATTTTCTCAGTATTAGAGTGTTTCCCTTTAAAGTCATACTTCACTCATTTTTCAGTACTTAGTTATGCTCTATCTTTGAAAGTAGTATACAAGACTGGGGAATACACAGTGTCTGTGCTGTGTCTATGCTTATCAAACTTTGACTGATGACGCTAGTCAACTTAGAAATTTTCCATGAACAAAGAATGGTATTGTGAAACATAAAGACCATAATTTAAAGCACCCTTTTTTAATACCGTGTAGGCATGCTGTGTTTATTTGTAATGACTATGAAGTGCATACCATTATGATGAAATCAAAATACAACTTTTGAAACAATGTCTTTCTATGTAATCTTTCTATGAATGTCTTTCTATGAATCCCTGTGTTGCCCAAGTTTGTTTGAACTGGTGGTTCTCCTGCCTCAGCCTCTGGACTTCTAGGGCTACAGGCGTGTTGTACCATGCTTATTGATGTATGAGTTTTTAATCAGCAAGGCACATTTGCCTTGTCTTATATCTTTCTCACTGGGAGTCAAGACTCTTAATGAACAGGGCAGAGCATTCTCATTGAAAATTAAAATAAGAATTAAGACAGGAGTAGACTTACCTTAGGTAGAGGTTTGGCGGGTTTGCAATGAAGTCCTCCAACAAAATCAAAATTTGGTAAAGTAGGACGAGGAAATTCCAAATCCCAGTAGCTTCGAATAAGCCACATATCTGCTTTCTGCATTTGCTCGTATAATGTAGTTGGTTTTCCTGTGTTGTAAAGAAGGACAAAGTAGAAAACACTGAGTAATCTTCATAAACAAAAATATAGTTATCTATAAATAATATAATTTTTATATTTGTATATGATAAATTTAGTCTGTGAAAAGCAGAATGAAAACAGACTATGTCTCTAATATTACTTAAGTGTATCCTCAATCATAAGCAGTCATTACAATGTATATTATATTAAAAAATCAAGGATTAATATTTCTCTAAATCTGCTAATACACTAGACATAAATATCAACAAATAGTCTAGCTGGAGAGACATATAACCATGGAACAAATTTTTCAGGAATTCTGTAGTTTCTACCATTTACCAAGTTGGAGCCTGGTGCAAGTGAACCATGATTTCTGTAGGATTATGGCTGAAATTCTTGTTCAGCCATTGCTTTTGGTGCATACTAGGACTGTAATAGTATTTATCTCTCATTTACAAGCATTTACACACAACTTTTTGAAAATTCCAAAAATGATAGAAACAGAGGTTGGTGCTTACTCTTGGCTATGGGTCTTTTTTTTCAAGATGAAAACATGATAAACTACATTCCATATATTTCTGTATTTCCATAGATTTTAAACATCTGAAATGGATGATTGTTGAGGATGTAAGCTTGTGAAATCTTTGGAATATCCAAGTTATAATTTTTGAGCCTGGGATAAAATGTCACATTTTGAAAAATGAAGGTATCTTTTAGTTAGTACAGGAAAAATGGTAATTTTATACAAGGAAATATTTAATAGAAAAAAATAAGTTCCCTCAATACTAGTAGGTATTAGGCTATTTTGTTACAAACATGTAACTTCAATTTCCTTGTCTTCATTAATAAAGATAATTGGGAGATGCCTAATTATTTTTATTTTGAAATAAAAAGAAGGTAAATTTGATATAAAGTGGCAGAGTTAAAATCTGAAAACTTCCCTTTGGAATGGAGTGACATTCCAAAGTGATCTATATCAGTACTGAAACACTGACAGCTGTGAACCCTGTAATGTAAACATTTGTACTACATCTTTGAAATTCACAGATGATTTTAAATTATAGTTCATCATTTAACAATGAAAAACAAATTGATCGTATTCAAGCCGACTTAAAAAGACACAAGACATTAAGGATCTCCCTCTACAAGTTCAAAACATGACTTACCTAAAATTTCACTGTAAAGCTTGCTCCAGTTTTTCTGATTAAACGTTTCAAGCCAAAAGTCAAAATAAAGCAAGCATATCATGTTTTTGACCCTTTCAATGAAAGTCATTTGACCACTTAACTGTGACATTATAACAGGTACGTAAGAAGCAGGAACTGGAAGCCCTCCAGCATTTTTTTCCAGTTGGAAGCCAGGAGAGAAGCGAAGACTGTACACAAAAGGTAATTTCAATAGCTCAGCCACCAGCTCACCGCACGGAGCAACGGGATCTGCAAGGAGCACATCAAAGTTTGATTCCCGTAGCTTTGTCACAAGTTTCTTATTTGATACTATGTCTTTGCAAACATTCTCCCAAATACCAGAATATTCCATAAGAAGCTCTTCTGCCTCTGGAGTATATTCCAAACAAGTTTCTATTGAGCCAATATCCATCCATTTAGTAATCATTTTAATGTAAAACTCTTCCAGTTTATCTCTACTGATCGACGTAGGAAATGTTTCAAATTTAATGCCAGATGATGCATTACCACCAACAAAAATGAAGCTTGAAGATATCAGAACTGTCACCTCATGTCCCCTCTGGATCAGTTCCTCTACTATGATCTTCATATTCATCCAGTGGCTGTATTCCATCGGCCATACCAAAACATTTCCACAGCTCCCAAAGCTAAAATAACAACACAGTGGTAGCAGTAGCAGAGCTGAGATCCATTTCATGGACATCTTTTTAAAATGCTGTATTTCTTTTCAAATTATGTTAGCTTCTGTTGTTATTCAAGTCTATATTAAGGGAGGAATTAGCCAAGAAGTTAAAAGATAACTTGTACTGATCAAAGTAAATATACCGAATTGACAGAACATGGAACTAATGGCAAATAGAAAATACAAATATAAATTATAACATGTTTTCAACAGAGCATTAAATTTCACTTTTGATTAAGTGATTTCTGATAGCTTGGACCCAAAGACTGGCACGTGTCAAACAGCTGCATTATGTAAGCAATATATAAATGCTTCAAGAACAGTGACAAATGCAAGGTGGCTGTCCCTACCATCTACACAGATCTAGTGATACCATGCTTACATGAGTGAAATGTAATTCTTGGAAGTGATGACTCAAAACCATTTTGTAAGATAGTTGAGGAAGTATAATTCACATATGACAATTTAATAAAGTGACATTTAAAGTGTCATGCAATCTTTTGTAATATATTTACAGAAACATAACACTCAAGTTTCAAACATTTTAAACAGGATATTTTGTGCCATCTCTCACTATATCTGAAGAGTCAGAATAAGAAAATTCAACAATAGCTTCCCTAAAGGGTTGGAAGAAGAGTGCTAGGGTAAAGAGAGGATGTGCAGGATGTCGAAGAACACAGATCGGGACAATGACCATATAACAAGGTGAACTAAGCGCACAGCATCCATTGTCTCCACTTTTTAGATCAATTCAGAACAAAGAGAGATTTGTCTTTGTAAGAATATAAAAAGAAGTCTTCTCTTTGAAATTTACTGAGATTTGCTATTTTGCAGACCTATTCTTAACCAAATATGATATTATTGGAGGAAACCACTGCAAATCTGCTACACTACCCTGGCTTGCTGCATTCCTTTGTTTTTCCTTCTGTTTGCTTTACATTTTTGATGAGAAGGATTTTGCATTGTTCTTCTAGATTTCTAGCTCACAATGTAAAAGATATTGAAAGTGTATTAAAGTGTGTTAAAGAAATGCCAATTTGAAAGTCATACCTTTCAGTACCATCACGTATCTTCCTTTTATCACCACACAAGAGTAAATTGAAATAGCTGAGATATTTTGAGAACAGTATCAGTGAAACTAAGTATTTCTTTATTCAGCAAACAAGAAATGTTCAACGATGCAGTCTAAAAAGTTTACAAATTGATTGGCAGGAACCTTCATTATATGTTAGATGTAAAGAAAAAAATGTAAACACAGATTCTATCTCCTCAATACTTTAGAGAAAGCTTGAAGATTATAAACAAGTAACAATAGATCATCGAGAGACTATAAAAGAATATACACAATCCTAAAATAAATTTTGAGAACAATATCAGTGAAACTAAGTATTTCTTTATTCAGCAAACAAGAAATGTTCAACCATGCAGTCTAAAAAGTTTAAAAAGTGATTGCCAGGAACCATAGTTATATGTTAGATGTAAAGAAAAACATGTAAACACAGATTCTATCCCCTCAACACTTTAGAGAAAGCTTGAAGATTATAGACAAGTAATAATAGATTGTCAAGAGATTATAAAAATAAATTTTGGAGGATAATATGAGGTATATTACACTTAAATGTGATTGATATGATTGATTATTGAGTGTGATTTTAGGGTGTATAAATAGGTAAAAATTATTGAAAAGAAAAATACATAGGAAAAGAATTCAGGTAGTGGGTACTACTTCTCAGTGCTAAATTTAGCTTGGAAGGAAGAAGCTGATTAAACAGGTAGATTATACTTGAGTTTTAAACAACTGGCGTATTAAGAAGCCGGACGAATTACTTAACAATGAAAGATAGGATCAGACTTAGTCTATTATCAAAATTCTGTATTCAGTTAACAGATAATCACAGAGTGTAAGACTGGGTAAAGAGAGAGTACTTGACAAGTTATAAGATTGTAGGTTACAAATGATTAAAAACTAAATTAGAATATTCATAATGATTACTGTCTATTAGTTATTTTTCTTATTGCTGACAGAAAACATCCAACAATCATAGTTAAAGAGACAAATGTTTATTGTAGCTCAAAATTTGTAAAAGTTCCAGTCCACAGTTGGCTGGTTCCAATTCAGGAGGAGAATGACAGAGGAGAAATGGCCTCTGGCAACCAGGCAGAAAGTAGCAGAAGCAGCATCTGGATCAAGATACCCTTTCTCTTTTCTCTCATTTGTATCACAAGACTATTGGATGGTGACACCCACACCCAGAGTGAGCCTTCCTTTTATCAACACCCAGAACTATGCTAAACCAATTAGTGGACTAATTTAGCTGTCACATACCCTTAATATATATTCATTCAGAAGTCCAGTCATTATAAAACAGCCACAATAACATCATGGGGCTTCAAGTGGACATTTATTTGTAAGCCAAAATACTATCTTTGCAATAATAACAATAGTAATGATGAAAATAGTAATAGTAAATCTTCACGGTGTGTTGAATATGCATGAATCTTTTAATACATGATTTGAAAATAAATTAAGTGTTCCAAGTTAAACACTATTATTAATATTTGATAAAGAATAGTATTAATTATCTAATGCCTAGGTGTACCATTATGTATCACTTTTCTCTTAATAGGGAATATTTTTTCATTCAAACACTATTATATTTTTCAGCACATCCTCTGGATAGCAGACAATCCATAGATTCTCTTATAATTGCATATGTAAATTTTAACAATCTTAAATTAGTAGAAATGTTGAAATATACACTGTATTAGAGTATTCTAGACTATGTTTATCCCCTAGAATATTTGTACCTGAAACAACATTTGGTTTTTCTTACCTCTAGCATTTTAATCATTTTTCTTTCAATATTCCATGATTTTATAACTTTGAACATAACAAGGTTAATTTACCTTCCTAAACCAGATATTGCCTTGTCTTCTAGCCTGTAGGACACCTCAGAAAATTTTCTTTAGAAAACATGGATATCAGCACTGTAGCTGCGTGATAGAAATTGCAGAGAATGTACCTTAAATTTACAAGGACCTACTACTTCAGCTACCTTTTCCTGAAAACTGGTGTTAATTTACAGCAATAAAAATTGGTCAGTAGAAGATTGTTCCTTTTGAAAAAAAACACAAGAATCTAATATACTTTAGTACACAAGAATCTAATGCACTTTAACTTAATGTAACAATGATAACACATATGTGAGAATTGAGCATTCTTTACTGCATTTGCTATTTTAATCTTTTTATTTTAAAGATAGTAAAATACAACAAAACAATACAGAACAAATCCAATTAAGACAATGCACTAAATTGGTACAGAACTTCAGAGCAGTATACCAGGATAACAATAATTGGTGCCATAGTATATCTTGTTATCTTCACAATAGTTGTCCATTCAATGAGGTATAGCAAAATCAAACCAAAATCAGATTATAAAATCTATCAAAACAGAATATTTAATAAAGCAAAGTAATTAATCAGGACAATGCAAAACAGTGAAGGCAGTATTGCCCTTCAAAGAGAAGATAGAAGGAAATCCCCCATATTTACTGTACTGCATAATGTCGTCCTCCTTAGAGGTGCTCAGACCTCTGGCCCCAGGTCAGCACAACAAACCCAGCAATACAAGCATTTAGTTGCTTTATGTGCCTTAGTTGCTATCAGCTCCAGCTGACCTCAAAATCATCCAGCTGCTAACAGGGATGGGTGAGCACACATGCTTGATTCTCAGCCTGTGCACCGGTAGGCTTATGGGAGACACTAACTTATTCTCTCCCTGGCATGCCCATGGCTCACTCGTGTTGCTTACCAGGAAGGATGGCTTGTTGCTTTCTTGGTCGGTCTCCCAAGTTCCAGCATGGCTGATGCTCAGGAGATGCTGACTTGTTGTCTCCTAGAAAATCCCTATGTTAATCTTTAAAGAGTTCATTCTATTTATTTTCTTCATGGATGTAATAGAAAACCAAAATCATGTTTGAGAAATTCGATCAGTACTTAAATTAAGTGAAAATTTTTGTGCTACACATGTGAATTTCTTACACTGGAAGACCTGAGGTAAGATTTGTGAATATTCCAAGCAATCTAGTCCCATTCATGAAAGATTTTTTTCATTCATCATAGGTAAAAGTACCATTGCCAGTATGAGGAATAGAGAGTAGAAATAAAAGGAGTGTAAAAGTCAGGGTTAATAATTATAGAATATTACAAAGTAGTACTACTGGGTGCTGTTTTTAATTTATTAATATGAAATCAAGGAAACATCCATTTTGAGTAAAATGATAAAAACAAAAAATTAACAATAGATCAATCTCACATCTATTTTGAAAAGATGTTATAACATTATTTTGAACTATATGATTGTCACATATACAGAAGTTTCCAACAAATTCTGAACCTGAATATCTAATACAATGAAAAGAATCCATCTATACCTTTATTTCTATAATTTTATTTTGTCTAAAAAATGAATTATGAATCTCACTAAATGTCTTGGTTAACATGCAAAATAGTTTGAGGAAATTCAAGTGTAGTTTGAGGAAAAAAGCTTAAATCAGCAGAAACAGATTCTCTGTATGTGACTGTTTTCTTCCTTAGAAATTAACATACTTGGTTTCATTGTTTACCAAATTCTTTTGTTATTCTAATAATATTAAAATGGGTGTTCAACTGCTAAATTATGAAAACTAAGCAGCATATTTTTTGGAAATCTGTCTCCATAGGTTTGGTAGTATCAGTAAATTTTTGAAGTTATCTTGTTTTCACTTTTATCTGCTATTTTCCTATCTTTTGAAGAAAACAAGTGCAGTTCATTCTGCACTGCAGAATAACTCTGCCACATATAATTTAATGCTAATTGAAAATCAGGACTATATGTGTCATTAGTGATACTCTGTTTTCAAGGTAATTTCACTTAGTCTCTGTAATATGCATGCAATTTTCTTATCAATAAAAGTTATAGTCATATTGGATTTTGTGCTGTAAAAGATTAAATTGTGGAACACGGGGACAGCTGAGTGTATTGGAAGAGAGCTTATGCAAGACAATATCACAGCTGAGGACAAGGTCTGCCACACTTCCTATTTCAGTGCCAACAACTTCCAATCTTGATCAAACAATTCTCTTCATTGGCAAAATTTACTCCCTCGAGAAGTCTCTCAACCAACTCCCAAGGCCTTGCTCAGTTGCGGCACTTGCCTCAGTATGCCTATCCTTTGTTTGAAAGCAAAATAAATATGGGCTGCCCATGGAAATTCTTTATCACAACCCCAGAGAACTGAGAATATTGTTAGATGGTTTTGACCATCCTGAAGCCCTAAAAACTCATACCACTTTCTCTTTTATTGTAGCAATTTGCTGTCCAAAAATTTTAGTGCATAGAACTGCAGTATATCCCAATAGATGCATATGTTATATATAGGCATATATTTCAGTGTTCAAATATATGTGTTGATTTTATTAAAACACTGATAGTTTCTAACTCTTTGGTCACATAATTCAAACATTTTTGATAAATGTTACCTGCAAAGTCACCTGATAATGTTATCATTTCTTGCACTTTTTGTTTCACGTTTTTCATAAGGCAAAGCACAATACACTGGCTGGGAAATAGGGAAGTACAGTTCACACAAACAGGTTTGATGTTATATTTTTCTAACCCAGTGTTAACCAATGTTTCACTTATTTATTTTTGGGCAACTCTAATGTAAATCTGCTATCTCTCTTCCTATGTCCAAGTACTACATGAGATTTAGAAGTATTTGGGTACAATTTCACTGGAAATGATTATGCACTATTCTTACAGATTATTTTTGCTAACTTAAGAGAGATGTGACTTAAATGAACTTGTTCATAAAAAGTGTCAGTTAATTGAAGTCATTATTCCACACACAAGAAAGTACTAGTCATTAATTTAATGTTGAAAAGTGTTTTCACGCACCAGAGTTAAATATTAGCTATGCAAATTAAAAAATGTTTCTTCCCTCAAACACCTTACATGTTGCTCAATATAATCCAATATAAATAACTGATGAGTATTTTGTGAAAATGATGTCATAAACCACCATGCTAAAAAAAAGCCTAGTGAGGAAAATATAATCTTTCAGAATGAATTGAAACTTTAACAAGGTCTGGGTCCAGAAACCTGAACCCAGGTTCTGTATCTTGATTCAGTTACTCAACCACATTGAAATAAATAAAAATGATATTAAAACAGTATATTTAATCACTGTTTGGCCAAAACAAGGCAGATACCTAATAGTTCTCTAAAACAAATTTATGGGAGACACCATTCATACAAAACAAACACTTGGAAATACAAATATTTAGATGCAACCAAGATGTTGGGCACATGAACTATCAAGAGATATGCTGAAATTTCAGTTTTTCAGTTTTTGTTGATGGTTCACGGATTACAGCTTTTGAGAATCAGTTTCACCCTGCAGCATAGGACTGATTGCTTTTAAAAAATTTTGCAGGATTATATCTAGTTATATGAACAACTATTTTCGAGAAAACAATGTAATATAACAACTATTGTTAAATGCCTGTTGCCTTGTTTTGAAATCCTCTGTCACTAATGTTGTTGCTGCTGTCATTGTTTGGCTTTTGTTGTTTTTTTGTTTCTTTGCTTGATTGCTTTTTAATTTTTCTGTGCTCTTCTTATCTTTAAACTAAAAAATAGCTGAAATAAAGAAATAGCTTCAGCAAGACAGTGACTCAGACAGAAATAACGATGTGAAACTTGGTTTTAGCTTAATTTTAAGGACACCTCATTAAAATTGCTCTGCTGTTTGGCCATTCATCAGTCTTAAGTGATTTGATAAGTTGTGATATCTCAATGCTCATTTGATATAAAACAGAATATAACTTCTGTTATGGATTAAAAACTGGTGATCGAATTAATGCCATCATCATATAGAGCTACATGGGTCTGTAATTGACAGGGTGTTTTACTCAACTTTCAGAGTTGAGTAAACTCTGAGCCAGACTTTCTGAATGAGAAATGCAGAGTCCTGTGCAACAAAAATGCATACTAACCAAACTGAGCAAACAGTTCATAGTATGCAAAGATTTGGCAAGTTTTCTATAAGGTCCTCTAGCAACAATCAAAATTTGGTAAGAATGGGCAAGAAAACCCCAAATTTAGTACTTTTCATAGAAGTTTATATTATCTTTCCCTATCATTTGAAACAATATATTGCAGCTTCATGGACAGGAAAACATAGACAAGGCAAAACAGAGAAATTCAGAGTTAATATCTATGTAATTGCCTGACATGAGTCAATACACGCAAGATATGCATAATAAAATTGATCTTGTAAAGATATTGTACATATATATATTTAAATAGTGTGAATTGCATTTCTAATACTACTCAGTATATTCATAATCACAAGTAATATTGGAATTTAGCTACTCTAGAGCTAAACATGCATTCATTTTCTCTTTTGTCCCCAAAAGAAACATAATTTTCAAACTTCAATTTTCCCAACTGATTAGTACCACCATAACTATAGAGATGGCTTTCTGAGGGGTACTCACAATAATTTCAAAACTTAAAAGCTATTACCTTGTTCCTTGTGTCTTGAAGTGAACTCTGACATATTACAGTCTGAATGTTTAGCAATGACTCTTGCATGTAGCACATACTTAGAAATTGACAAAAATAGTATACATGTATATACTGTCATATATGCATATATGACAGTAACAGATGGAGACTTCACAAATTCTTAAACAGATTTCACTGCATTCTCAATTTACTTCATATTTTCTTTAATAGGGGCACAGTTTTAAAAAAACAATATGTGATAACAATGTATATATCCATTTTTGACCAGATTTTAGTACTTAATGTGACTTTTGTACATTTATATCGATGAATACAGAAATTTAAGAAGGTTCAATTTGAAACATTTAGAAAACCAAATATTTTCAATTCTAAATGGTCAAATTGAATGACATAAGAGGACACAGTTTTTGTTAATACTCTATAAAGAGTCATGCCAGTAACATATATATAAGTCCTTAATATGCATGTGTATTGTCATAAAGATTTTGTTTTATAATTATTATTTTTGAAAGTGAAAGAAAATTATTGTAGAATGTACATGCAAGTTCTGTGAGAAAATTTCAATGATTTAACTTCCAGAGCTATTATTTCTTGCAGTGCTCTAAACAACACATGGTCATTTGGTTCTACTTGGTTCTATAATGTATAGCTTTGCATATATTTGTAAGATTTGTGGATGATTTTATATTTTCATTATTTTGCTTACAAAACAAGTTCTTATGCTGCAGTCACAGAAGCTCACCTTCAAAGGCATAAGATGTAGAGTAAACTTCAAATATAATATCAAGTGATTTATTAGGATTAACAAGAATGGAAGCCGAGGATGTGAGGATGGTCACCACTTAACCTTGCCGGACAAGTGCATTAATGATTGTGTTGATACTGATTAATGACTACACTCTGTGAGCCACTCTGCTTCTCACAGCACTTTTCTGCACTTCCTGAAAGAAAGTATCTCCTGGGTTCTTTCAGTGTAAGAACTGAAGCTCACTTGATTGGTATCTTGCTGCACTGTAAAGTTTCTTCTGTACTTAATGTTCATTCCCTATTTCCTCATGCCTACAAACAAAGGTAAATCAATCGAGAAGCTAAAGTATAACTCCTAAACTTCAAAGAAATAAATACTATGAACTCCTGTTTATGTGAATTGTAAGTGACCAAACAGAACCTAGGTGACCTAAGGGTTATAAAAGTTTGTTTCAGGGTCAGCGATAGAGCTCAGTAGCATGGTGCCTGCCTGGCAAGCACAATGTCCTGAGTTGGACTTCTGGTTCCAGAAAAATAAAATAAAATAAAATAAAATAAAATAAAATAAAATAAAATAAAATAAAATAAAATAAAATAAATATAAAAATTGTCTTTGTTTGCTTATTTTGAAACTTGCTATTTTCCATCAAGGTTTGACTTAGCATTGCAGTCACCTGACTTGCATATTGCATGTTGTGTTAGTATCAAGAACACTGGTGATCAAAACTCTTGTATGTGGAACCACCTTTACATCAAACTAGGGATCAATTGATAATGTGTCTAATCAGCATTTCTTGAATGCTGTGCTTCTGGATATTTTAAAACAAGTTTCGATGGTTTAAACCACAGGTACCATGCAATTTATGATTTGGGAGTGTAAAACACACGGACTAGTAGTATATGCACCAAACTGTGCAATCCTATTGCACATGGAGTCAACTCAGTTTTTCCCTTGATTTAGTTCACTTTGTGCTCCTATATAAAATGGTTATGACACAGCATATTTTAACTAAAAGAGGTTCATTTTGCATAAGTTTCTGATGGCTTGAAAATCAGAGGTTTTGAAGAATGCATTGTTGATAAATAGATGTGGGAAATTTTCACTGTAAATTTGCTGTGATTCACAAAGACCCTAGTGAGGGAGTCACCAGGCCTTTCCCACTGGACTGTAACACTACACCCTGGTGATTAATAGTTTGGTTTGAATTGTGTTATTTTTTCATCTACCTAATTCATGCCAAACTTTATAATTTATGTTACAATCATTAAAAACAATGATGACTTACTGCTTAATTTATTCTCTCATGCTAGGCAGGTTGGTGTGATTGAAACAAAATAATTGGGATAATCAAGTTATGAATAGGAAGGTCTTATTTTCACTAAAAGTATTGGAGGTTCCAGTAGTATTTTGATCATTGTTGTTGGGTTAAGATGTATATAAAGTATGGATGGGTGCCAAAGGAATTTCTTATCTTATGGCCCAGAAAAAGAGAATGGAAGAAGTAATTTTCCAGTGTTCTCCACATTGGGCACACACAATGAAAACTTTCTTCCACTTAAACTCACCTACTAAAAGTTCTGCCACCTCATGTGAGTGCCATTAGTAGAAGGGCAAGGTATGAATACATGGACATTTGTGAGATAACCAAGACCAAAATAATAGATTCCACCTTCTTTCAAAAGTGAAAATGATGTGGAGTAGCCAAAAGTTTCTTTGACATGTAATCATAACCACATGTGGTAAAACCTGAATCCCAAAGTATAATACTTCTGGAGACATAATTATAACCAAAAGCATAACAAAGTGAATAATATTCTCTTGAAACATAAAAGAAAATCAGAAGACTCATTCCACAACTGAAAATCATATATATATATGCAATGTAATGCACAATGTAGGGAAAACTGTACAAATTAAACTGCAATGATGTTTAAAACATCTAGAACTATGTGAGGCAGACCAAAGACAGTAGTATGATTGCATATTATTGTAATCCCAAATATTGCACATTGTAGTCCAACATTGTAATCCCTTTTCCAATCTTCCTCACAATCCAAAAAGTTACACTTATACCATTGAGATGTTAATGGAATTTTGGGAAGTAAATTCCAATCTCCCACCTCCAGTGCAACCAGAAAATGAGAATAAAGACATGAAGACATATTCAAATTAAGGACAGCCAAGTGATCCTATGTCCAATCCCTGGAAGGAAGTGTGGACAAAGGCCCTGATTCATGGTCTTTCCAAGAATTTATTACCTTGTCAATAAGGAGGTGGCTCAATGATGAGTGACAGTGAGGATGTCCGGAACTAAATGAGTAATTTGAGACGGCTAGCCAGATAGGGAGGAAAACATGTTTGCAAAATGCAGGGAGAATGACAGGCAGAGGGATCAACCTGCAAAATTCAATGAAGGTACCATTGAGGCTGTTGCTTCAATTTCTGATATGTAAACTTCTGTGTCCTGGAGACTAACAGCCTCCTTATTTGGAGACTCATTCCCAGCTGACAATCCTGGAACTCTATCATCCTGCTGTGCTCATATCTTTTACAGAGAGCACTATGTGAGGAAACAGAAGACTGTCTGATGTCTTTAGAGATTAGATACCTGTACCTCAACTAGGCATATTTGCAATGCTAATAGCCAATTGAAAATGGAAGGAAATATCATAGACAGCTCCGTATATATTAATATATGGAAATAAGCCTACATATAATCAAAGTCATAGAAATTGTTCTGCATTCAAATAGAGTCACTCAAATTTTCTACTACACACAGGATAACTGTCCTTATCACTAAGGGAATCTCTGCTGTCTATTAGCCTACTGTAATCTATTTTTTTCTTGAAATTTTACAGAGAACCTATCCAATGACCCTTGATTTTGCCTCCATTTTATGGATTTCACAGATACGTGGCATGGCATTGTTTTAAAAAGATGAATCATTCACATGGCTCTTTATATATCATGTCACCCTAGTGATGAGAAATTTCCTTGAAATCATGTGTTATATTTCATAAACCTAATTCATGTCAACATTTATAATTTATATTATTATCATTAAAAATGATGACCTCTTGGGCTTCTGGGAAGATTGTGGAGCAGTAAGCAGCAGATTAAACAGCCTCTCTGAAAAAATATTCCTGACGCTGGAATATAGCATCATGGGGAAGACAAGAAGGAAGGAAGTGAGTGCCCTGCACTCAGGAAGAACCTAAAGTGAGAATTGAAGTCCATAGAGAGAGTGAAAAAGAAAAACTGAAATGAAGAAGAAGGCAGTAGCTGACAACCCCTTCACTTGGAGCCTGACCCACTGTGTGAGAGGAGCTATTGGAACCTGGGGATGCATGGTCATGGTAACTGGGCTGGCAAGCCCAGCAGCCCCTGTTAACAGATGCAGCAGTGGAGGGGAACAGCCAACACAGATGACTGTACTGGCTAATGGTGAGTGCAGAGGGCTCAGTTCTCCCACAGGAGACAGTGATTGCCTAGGATCCATTTTGGAGTCAGGCTGGATAAACTTGGAATCAGAACTGCTCCCAGCTCCTTGCAGCAGCTTCTAGCTGGGAGCAGACTTGTTGAAATTCTTTGCATTGAGCCCCACCCTGTGCACATTCCAACAGCCATTTCTGAGTTTCCCTACTGGTAACCAGCTCAGCTCACCCACAGCAGCCAGCCCTGCCCCCATTAGTACTCTATTAGCTATGGTGGGTGCTCCAGCCCCAACCCCTGTGCTTACTCTGCAAACCATCATGATAGATCCCTGCAGGTAACCAGATAGGAGGCAGAGGGCCAGCCCTGCCCCTGTGTGCATTCAATGGCCACAACCAAACCAAACAATGTCAGAGGAGGCTCACCAAGTGGTGGAGACACTGGGTGGCCAGCATGGGCAGAGAGGGCCAGCAGATCTGCTTCTGCAGGATGAGCACCACCACTGGAAGGCCCTTTCCTGTGGGCAGCCAACAGAAGCAAGGACACACATCAACGTAAGATCTGTGCACCTGTAGGCCACCATTGGAGGCCCTTGATTCCTTTGGGCAACCATCACCAACAAATGGAAACAAGCAAACACATTCCTGTGTGCCTGCCACCATTGCAGGAGTCCCTCTATAGACACACAGGCTGACAGGAGCATCTCCACCTCAATGCACTCCTGATCACCAGGGAAGCCCCACTATTGTGCACAGGTCTGGAGAAACCCAGTCCACACCCTGCTACCTCCCTGTTGTTGGGGTTAGAAGAACCCAGGTGCCTGTTCCATTTGCCACAC
>PVJX010028109.1:0-17123 GCA_004027295.1 Dolichotis patagonum
ACAGAGCAGAATATACCCACGTGACCAGGCCTCCAAGAAAAACCCAGACTTTGGCACTCACAAAGGCTTCACTAGGCACATGCTCCTATTTGCTGCTAGCAAAATGCATGTGTCCTTGCGTCCTAGGAGAGAAAGGACTTGGAGGCCTGGCCTGAACTCTTTGGACTTCACCTGCTATGTGTGTCTTTCTCCTGCTTTTGTTCTGGCTCCTTTGCTGTAATAATCCTCAGCTGTGAGGATAATCTGTTGCTGTTTCTTTTGAGCAAATCACCTAAGAATGGTTGTAGGAGCCCCCCTTCCAAACAATTTTTAAACCTTACAGTCTATTTTGAATCAAGAAAAACGTTTAAGTACTCGGCTGCCTTTATTATTACATACCTGGTTTAGCAGGGTGTTTTGTATAGTCAAAAACCAACACATCAGAAGATGGTGTTTTTGTAGCAATGATATGAGGATTTTGTGGCATGTAACGAGCACGATTTACTTCTCCTTCGTGATTGATTTTAATTTCACATTCAATTTTTCCTGTTACAGAACCAAAGCCACCGAATTCTGTGAGGAAAAAGAAACACATACACTTAGGATTAAAATTCAAACGTCATTTAACCTATTAGATTTTATCCTAACAGAACGTAACATAAATTTATGAGATAGACAAAAACAAAACAAAATACAAACCCCCAAAATGTGGGTCTGAAACTTGGAATTTAATTTATTCTCAAAGCCCATTTACAATGGGAAATACTGGTAGCTATGTTACGTAAGTTGATTCAGTTCCATTTTGGACTTATGGCAATTAAAAACTGGCCTCTTTCAGTTGTGAAAATATGGTTATTCACAAAAAATTTCAAACAACCACATAATAAAGAAACTTTTTTTCAGTTTAAATTCAACTCACTTGAAGTGGTTGTTACAAAACAGTGAAGATATTATTCTCAGGAGTAATATCTTACACTCCCTAAGTCTAAATATCCTCAAACCAAATGCATTCTGCCTCTACCAGCTCCCATGAGAGACAGACAGACAGACACACATACAGGTATAGCTGGCAACTGCATATGTAAGGTTAAAACAAGGGGATTAACCACCCCATGTGGTCGCTAAATAAGGCTGTAGTGTTATAGCCATGAAAGGGGACTTGAAGTATCAGTTTCATAAAAAGAAAGATAACTTCTGAAAAGCAGCAAGATATCAGCAGAAAGATGTGAGTAGAGACGATCTAAGCAGATACTATATAGTAAATAACATTTTCTTCTTTGTACTTGTAGATAAAAACTTGAATAGTTTGCTGAGGCTTAAGAAAAGTCATTGGGCTTCACACTGTAATTGTGTTATTTCTTACTTACAATGCTTCTTTGCACATTGGTTTTTAGCTTGCCCTATGTCTTGGGTCAGAGACCACTAATTCAAATGCCTAATGGAGGGCTGGGGATTTAGCTCAGTGGCTTAAGCGCCTGCCTGGCGAGCGCAAGGTCATGAGTTCGATTCCCGGTACCAAAAAAAAAAAAAATGCCTAATGGAGCCAGGCTGGTAGTAAAACAAAAAATGGCCTGTACTGAGCATCGTGGTGCACACCTGTAATCCCAGCACTTGAGAGGCTACACAGGAGGATCACCATGAGTCCGAGTTCAGCCTGGGCTACATGGTGAGACCCTGTTTCAAAAAATGAAACAAAACAAACCCAACCCCAAAACAGTGGCCTGGAGAAAACACATGGAAAAGAAATCATTTCTCAGTTTTAGTCAGCTCTTACTGTGTGGGAAGGATTAATAAACATTGGCTCCTATATCTCAATATCAGCATCTCTAGCCATTCTGCTGCAGCAAACATAACTATTTCAGTTTGGCTAGAAACCCTAACTTTTTCAACTACTCTGAAGCTCCTCCACCTACAACTATCACACAGACATATATAACATCACCCATTTCCCTCTCAGCCCTTTCCCTTTTAGTTCTGTCCAGAAAAGAATGGCTCAACCTTCCTAACCCTCCCACTGTAAGCCAAGGAAGACCCTGCCAATAGGAGAGTGAGGCAACAGGATTGTGTGAGGCCACGAGTTTGAGATGAGCCTAGGCAACAAAGGAGATTGTCTCAAAAAAACAAAATTAAAAATAAAATTTAAAAAGCTAGGTTTCCAGGTACAATTTACTGTGAACACAGAGCTTTCTCTTCTCAAACTCAAAAAATGTCTGGCCATAGCCAGGAGTGGTGCTGCACACCTGTAATCCCAGCATTTGGGAGGCTGAGGCAGACAAATTACCTTAAGTTTACGGTCAGCCTGGGCTACATAGTGAGTTCAAGGCCAATCTGAACTACACAGTGAGACTTTGTCTCAAAAATCAAAAACACCCCAAAATAAAATATCCCCTTTTATTCTAAAAAACAGAAACAAACAAACAAAAAACAACTTGAGGCCATGAAGGAGTCATTCACCTGGGAAGTCTGGTGGCTCAGGCTGTGCATTTCTGAGACACCTCCGTGGCACACTGGGACCATTACTGACTCTTGGCACAATAAGGGAACACAGACCTCAGAATGTTCTTTGTCACTGATAGACTGATGCTTCTGTGGGACACACCTGGAGCAATGGACCATGCTGTACCCGACTGACAGGGCTGCGCTGCACAAATATCAAGATTGATTGTGTGCACCTGCTTCCATTACTGGCATCCTGTGCTTCAACTGTCATGGCTGCCTGCCAGCAGCCCATGCCTAGGTAACCAGTCTCCAGGAGAGCCTCAGACCCTAAGAGCTGCAGAGACTCCCCCAGGCAGAGATTCTACACATCCCTACAACTTGCTGCCAGAGAGAAAACGCATCCTGTGTGGCTTGGATGAGACTGGTGTCAGACCTCCTTGAACTCACCAATGCACATCCTGTTCCTGTTGCACTTGTTCTGTATTCTTTATGATAACGAACTTTAGCCATAAGTATAATTTACTAGTTTTTTGAGTCATTCTAGTGGAACTATCAAACTCAGTGGTCATGAGAATATCAAAACAGAAGTGCTGACATTTTAAAAACCTACTGGTGTGGTGGCATATGCCTGTAACCCCAGCACTCAGGAGGCTGAGGCAAGAGGATTACTGTGAGTTCCAGGCCAGCCTAACCGTACAGTGAAACCTTGTCTCAAAAAGACAAACACAGGGCTCGGGATATAGCTCAGCAGCACAGTGCCTGTCTGGCAAGCACAAGGTTGTGAGTTTGATCCCCGATATTAAAAAAAAAAAAGACAACCCCCCCCAAATCCCACCATTAACTGTTCCCATATACAACTCAATTTTTCTCTATGTATACACCAACACATAACACTTACACCAAAATACATTGTAATTACACATACCAGTTATTAATTTACTGTATCCTGGATACCTTCATACCAGCACATATACATTTTTCTCATTATCTGCTGAGCAGTATTTCAAACATACCACAATATGTCTAACCAATCCCTTAAGAATCAACATCTAGTTAGCTAGGTTGATCCTAATTTTTCAATCCTACAAATAATGTGAAATCCTTGTACACACATGAGTAGTTCTATAGAATAAAGTTCTAGAAATTACACTGCTGAGCCAAAAGCTAACAGTTCAAATTTTTAGTAGCACTTTCTTTAAGAGAGGCATGTTTTCTAACACTGATGCTGGAATACATGTAATACCTACCACCCTTGTCACTGTCACAGTGGGAAGCGTCGAACTGCGCATCATCATTGGGAATATGGACTCGAGCAACCACCAGATGATTCTGCTCATCAGATGTGTGAGTCCCCAGCACCAGCCAATGAAGGGCATAATCTTTTCCTTCTGGTCTGTTTAAGATAGAAAGCCAGTCGTCACATGAATCCTATAGAAAATCTTCAGCTGCTAAAAAATTTAGTCTAGTTTCCTCGAATACATTAAAATTTCTTTAACAAATATATATTGAGCATCAACTACATACCTGCTGCTCCCCGTTATCAACATTACAATCCTCATGTGTGCAAATGTAAGGAAACATTCTAACTACAACACACAGAGGGCTTGCTTCTCACCTAAAAATCCATCCTCCCCTGCCTCAATTATCAATGTAAACATACATTTTCTAGAGCAGCATTCTAAGAAGTAAACACAAATCTTCACTCAGGAGACCATCACAAATCCTCTTCCTTATATACATATCCTGACTTCCCACTTAAAACATAACTTCCACCTATATTTCCACTTTAATATGCTAGATGTTTTGATTTCCCAATGAGAAGTAACAAGGTAGAATGGAAACGAAAGGGTAAGTCAGGTAAACTGGGTTTTTTAAAACCTGGCTGAGACTAAAACTAGGTATATGCAATTGCTTATATCACAACCTCTCCACGGTATCAGTTTCTTCACTTAAAAAAAAGGTCGTAAGTGTAAATGGCATACTATGAAACATCTTGTGTTTGTGATGCTTCAAGTTTATGAAATGTGCAATCCTGGTTTTAGCAAGGGGCATTCTGTTACCTTGTTCTGTGGAAAATCTCCTTGAAAATGAAGAGCTTGCCAGTGTCTCTTGGAACCTTGGAGCAATTGAGTGATTTTTGTACTGGTATCAATCCATAATGCTTTCCCTAGAACAGCAATTCTCACTGTGCTCCAGGCCCTGCCCTCTATACTCTACCTCTTGTCTTAACTTGAGCCAGGTCAGGCCATTTGTTGGCTCCTGAATTTCAGCTGTACAAAGGAGACAGTTTTTTTTTATTTTTGAAAGACAGGAGCTCGCTATGTAGTTCAGGATCTTTGCTTTGAACTCATAGTGATTCTCCTGCCTCAGCCTCTGAGTGCTAGGATTACAGATGTGCATGCACCATGACACCCTGTAGGAGCCAGTGGGTTTTTAAAAAACAGACTTTGAAGGTTACTTTTAGGTATGTAATTATTAATAAATACAAAATTTGTCTTATTGTAAAAAAGAATGCACAAACCCAAAAGCAGAACAGATAGCCTGCTGGGGGCATGGTGGTGCATTCCTGCAATCCCAGTACTCAGGAGGCTGAGGCAGGAGGAATGGTCACGAGTTTGAGGCCAGCCTGCACTACATAGTGAGTTCAAGGCCAGTCTGAACAGCATAGTCTCATGAGTCTCAGTTGATACATACACAGTGGGTGGCTATCAGAAAAATAATTTCATTTTAAGCCATAGTGGCACATGCCTATAATTCCATCACTCAGGAGGCTGAAGCAGGAGTAATGATTGGGAGTTCAAGGCCAGCCTGAACTACATAGTGAGACCCTGTCTCAAAAATCCAAAAAGAAACAAAAACTAGGTTCCAGTAAGGTATAAAGGAAGACGTAGACAAAGTAAAATCTTTACAGAAATAGTGCCTTAAAATAAAAAGGAATTTAAATGTGTATCAAGAAACAGAACAGGAGGCAGCATAGGAACAATTTTAGGGCTCACATAAGTGACTTCTTGTGGGGGGGCAAGCACAGAACCACAACAAAAAGTGACTCTGTGGGATTAGGCAGAAAAACTAAGACCAATAGGTAAAAATGACAAGTACACAGGTTTACAGGACCTTTCTAAGGAGCACAGTCCTAAGCAGACTGGAGGATCTTAAAAACTCCTTGTTTTGGGGCTGGGGATGTAGCTCAGCGGCATAAGCGCCTGCCTTGCAAGCAGGCAGTCGTGAGTTCGATCCCTGGTACCGATTTAAAAAAAAAAAAAAAACTCCTTGTTTCCCAGTCAGTAATTCTAGTTTCTCCTAGATTATCACACAGGATTTTTTTGTTACAACAAATCCTTTTACCTCCATCATTAAGACAGTCTGATTTCCTAAATTAATCAGTAATCATTATTTTCCTAGAACACTGGACACACCTAAAGACTGAAGAAACCACAAATGATGAAAGAGCCTATCCCTCTTTAGTGCCAGAATCCTTTGACCCAGTAACTCCACTGCCAGGAAATTTGCCCCATCACAAAATAGGCTCTATTACAAAATTATCTGCAGCCATATTGTTTGCAGCAGGCCAAAGAATGAAAACCTAAATATCCATCAATAAAGAACTGATGATATTAACAATATCCACAAATAGCATTCTATCGAACCCTTAAAAAGGAGCATATGGAAGCATGTGGATAAGAAAGTCAGGTGAACAACTTGTGGCCATTAAAATTAAAAAAAAAAAAGATTACCATTTAGGCATGCCATCTGAGTGAGGGATGAGGAAGGGGAAACTTTTTTCACTCTATACACATCTATATTGCCTGAATTTGAAAAACTACAAAGCTGTTTCTGTAAATAACTAGTCACAATATATAAAAAATTATTTAACAGATGAATTATGAATTAACAACTAGTTTATAAAATTTCTAAAAACCAGATCAATTATTTTGGACAATTACCTAACTTGATTTAAGGACAACACCTCAGAAAGCCCAAGTACTCTTTAGCATATTAAATATGGGTAGAAGGGCATAGCAAGTGGAGAAGGATCACAGTTCTACTGTTCTTTATCTGGGGATAAAACACAACCACAGTCTCTTCATACGCAAATGGAACCCTGCAAAACACCACACAGCAGTTCTTAATATCCAAGAATGCAGGCTGCTTGGCATTTTCTTGCATTCTCTGAGCCACTGAACATCCCACAACCTCTCTGTACAGAAAATTCCACAATATATAATTTAATTAAAGTTATCTAAGCTCATAAGGTTTAATACAAAAGTAACCCATCTGGGTTAAGAGGAACATACAGAAAACAGGTTGAACATCCCTCCCTAACCCAAAAATGTGAAATACGGGAAATTTGTTGAGGGCCGACATGATGCCTTATGTGGAAAATTCCACACCTGACCCTCATGGGGCTGGTTGCAATAAAAATACTGTATATAATTACTTTCAGGTTATGTTTAAAGGTATATATATATATATATATATATATATATATGAAACACAGACATTTTGTTTAGACTTGGGTTTCAACCCTAAGATATTTTATTAAGTTTATGAAAATACTCTCTCAATCCAAAATTCAAACACCTCTGATAAAGGAAAATCACCCTGTATTTTTTTGGGGGTGTACTAGGGATTGAACTCATGACTTTGAGCTTGCCAAGCAGGCATTCATGCCACTGAGCTAAATCCCTGGCCTCAGCCTGTGTCATTTTTAAAAATGTAAGCAAAATAATTACAGGCAACCTTTAAAGAAAATTTCAGTAATTAGCTTTAATTGAAATTCAAAGGAAACTTATTTAAATCCTTACACATTATTTTTGAACAAGAAGGGGTGGGAAAACCAGCATCAGTCACCACTAACTTTGTTCTTATGCTACCAAGGCATTTACCATATGGGATGTTATTTAATTCCCTCAAATGTAGGCAATCGTTGCTACTAGTATCTCCACTTAACACAGACCAGGCAACCCTGGCACAGAAACTGCATAACTTGCCCTAGTTCACAAAGCTAATAAGCAGGGGTAGAATTCAAACCCAGGTCTCTGACCTTAAAGCCCCTGAGCTCTCTTCTACTGTTACAGTAGGTCAGAAAGATCCAAAATATCAATACATTTTAAATCTGCTTAACAGGAAGGCAAAAAAGGGCAAATGTATATAAAGCTCCAAACCAGAACCTGAAAGTCCTAGTGTGTACAATGATAGCCAATCTATTTTTAAATCTCTCAAGTAGTTGAAAAAGTCTACGTCTACAGCTGGGGCCACACCTCAGTGGTAGAGCATTTGAGGCCCTGACTTTGACTTGCCATACCAAAAAAAAGTCAATGCCTAGAAGTCTCCATTATTCAGCTCCTCAAGACTAGTCCCACATGTGTACATTTCTTTATGTATTTTTTCAGAACCCCAACATAGGCTCCCATCTGTAAGACAACACTCAAATATATCCAGCCATTACAAAAATTATTTTATGTAAAACTAGATTTTTATCATTTGTTGAAAAAAACCTCTTTCCATATTGAGTTTGATTCAGTTATCATTTAAATTCAAGATATACAAAAATTAATAAACTTTTAAGGTACATGGCCAGGCGTGGTGGGGGCACATCTGTAATTCCAGCATTTGGGGGACCGAGGCATAGTTGCCAAGAGTATGAGGCCAGCCTGAATTGCACAGCAAGACCCTGTCTCAAAAACACAAAAACAACCTTCCCCAACCAAAATCCCAAAAAAACTAAATAATGATGATGATAATAAGGTACATGGCCAAATTCCCATTAGAAATGGTGCAACCCTACCCTATAAGAAAGGTAGTCTTAATGCAGGTGCTGCCTCATTCTGGAGCCAAATGGTCTGGGTTGGTAAAGTGCAAGTGTGCGCACCTAGGTTTGTAAACCCTAGCAACCCTAGCAACCGTTATCAGCTGTGTGATCTTGTGTATGGTACTGTACTTAACCCTTCGACTCCCTTCAACTGTAAATGATGAAAAACATACCTACAACATAGTACTGTTACAGGAGCTCAAATAACAGGCCATAAAACTCCTCATGACTGTCAGGTCGTGCTCTGTGTTGCCCAGTAACTGCAAAACTGCCCGAAAAGAACACTCGGGAAAATCAACAGCAGTGTCATCTGTATTCCATGCTATACCAGTCAAAGCAAACCTTTTAGAGTTTTCAGTGATAGCAAACACCTCATCATAGTGCGTGTGCACAAGTTCATCACCACTGTTATAAACCAGTAACATCTTTTCTTTGCTCAGTTGCTACCAAGTTCTTCCCATCTTTGCCTATTAAAATGTACTCCACCTTGGACATCAGTTATAGGGACATTTCCTTTGCAAAAATTCATTGTCACATACTTGTATTTATGTACTTTTCTGTACACATGCCATTTTTCAATACAGTAAAAGAAAGGCCTCAGTCTGAGGTCTGACGTGATAAAGATCTACGCTTGCGTCCAAACAACGTCAAATATATTTAATATTTTCTACAAACATCATTAATCTCACAGCAGATTCTCCCGTTTACAATATATGACAGAAATCATCTTACAAATCACTAAAGTATTGAAAATAAAAACCACCTGCCACCTCATCCAAGGGCTGATTCCATGCTTATATTCTTAGGTATAAAATACCAAATGTAGGAAATTCAAAACGACAATTAAATTTATGGAAAATAAAAGTTGCCAGAAACCCTTACTTAGTCACTTCAGGAAGCCACTGAACGGTAAGACTGGGCCACTGAAGAGCATGGGTCATAACCAGGTCATAGAGAAACGGTGTATTCTTCTTCCAGATTTTATATTCTTCGTTGATGACTCGCTCTTCCACAGTATCTTCAAACACTGAAATTTGGAGAAAGCCCACACGATTAAGCGGCTGAGAAGGATCAAAGCAGAATCTGTATACAGACACTGGAGGTCACCTCCAGACGGCCACACCTAACCTACTCTTTTATTTATCTGTAACGTGAACTCAAACAACTACTCTTCCAGAACGTGGAGAGAACGCTAAGACCAGGAAGCTTATTTTTTCCACTTTCAAGATCAATACCTCTCCCACACATACCGAACTGGGTCATTAATTGCACGGCTATCGAGATTGTTTCGCCCGGTACAGCTGCTCGCACCTGTTCTAAAATGACGACTTGTGCCGAGAGGGGCTCCACCGCCCACACAGGAAGGCAGGTCCACGTGCTGCCGAAACCCGCAGGCCCGCATCCCCCACCAGGAGAGGCCCCGGCTCCCACGACGCCCACGTCGGCAGCCATAGGCCGGCGGGCCTCGGAGCCCCCGGACAAGGGCCGAGACCCGGAGGCGGGTGCCGAGCACGCGCGGAAGGAGCCGCCGAGCTAGCTTCTCGGCGGTGACGGCCTCCGCCCTGGGCCCGGGTCGCGGAAGGGAGCGGAGCGGCAGAGGGAGCTGGGGGTCCCGTTCTCCGCCCCACGCCCGACTCCGGAAGAGCTCCGAGTGCTCGGTGCGGCGGCCTCATCCCGCGCGGGCCCCTCGAGGCGCGCGCCCAGCCTCGCGCCCGGCCCCGCCCCCCTGCTCTGCACGCCAATTCGCGCCTTTCACCCGCGCGTGCCGCGGCCTCGCGCGCCCGCCGCCCCCAGCAGCCCCGGCGCGCGCCGCCCCACAGGGCCTCTTACTCTCTTTACTCGCCATCTTGCGTCGGGTCGTTCGCCCCTCGTTGCCGCCTCGGACTCCGCTCGCTGGCCAAGTGCAGCCTGACCGCTGGGGTTCCTGCCTTTCCCAGGCGCGTCACACACCTCTTGTCTCCCAAAGCTGGCGGTCCGTCTTGCTGTCTTGGTGCACCCCAGACGCCTAACCTTCCCTCCTGCCTCCTCCCCGCTCGCGGGTACTGAGGTCTGAGGCGCTCTTCTCTCTCTCTCCAAACTTGGAACGAGACTTTTCAACCCGCGCCTCCCAGCCCGCCCAGGAAGCTGAGCGCAGGCGCAACCGCCCTGGGAAAAAAGGAGAGGCGGTGGGGAGGCGGGCCTGGGAGCAAACGGCTCCGTCGCTTCGGCCAATGGCGTGCGGCCCGCGGCTTCCACGCGCCCTTCTGGGGAGGGCCTATGGAGGTAGGTGGGGCGTTCCGCGGCAGGAAGTTGGCAAGGCGCAGGCGCGAGGACTCGCCCGGCGCTCCCAGGGCCGGCCGCGGGGGCGGATGGGGTTGCGCGGGGGTGGGGTGAGCGGGAGGCGCGGCAGGCGAGAAGCGCGGGGGCGGCTGGCTCGGGCTGTTGAGCCCAGGAGTCCGTGGGGCGTGGCTGCTTGAAGCTGCAACCTCGGCTGCAGGAGTGGGAGGGGGCAGGGAGGTTGCCGCTGCAGTTTACCCGAGCGAAATCTAAAATCTCAGAGCGAGAAAGAAAAATGGTTCCTAGTCTCGAGAGATTATTGTGTCCTCCACGTCTCCCCGGGAATCGCGGACATGTAGTTCTCTGCACCCCTCGAAGGGCCCTCTCCATTCGACTGGCCATTACTGGGGCCTGGTGTTTGTCGGAGGCAAAGGGAGCTTTTGGAGAGGCAGAGAGCGTTTGCTTAACAAGCGGCCAGGCCACCCTGCTGGGCTGAATGTGCCGCTCGTGGCGAGGCAGGCCTCCAGGCCGCCGCCAGCCTGAAGCAGCCTTAAATTACATTTTCATAATTTCCATGCTTGGATGCTTAGGAGGTTGCCTTGCGGGTTTGTGCTGCGGGGTTTTGTGGCTCCAGCGTTCCTGGCTCGCGCCACCCCTGCTGAGTCACTCCTGCTGCGGACGACCCCACCCCAGCGGGCAGGGCCCTGAGGAGTGCGTTGGGGGGCAGACTGAGAGGCTAGAGGGGAGCAGAGAGACCCAAGTAAAGGCCAGAGCTAGGGGCACAGGGCGAGGGGCGGTGACTAAGCAAAGCATCCCCGCCGCATGTGCTGCCTCACTACCTTTCCAAGTGTCTTCGTGGACGCACGCGATCGTGCAGGTTCTGCTGCTGCCGTGCCCACCTTTCTGGTCGGGAAACAAACCCAGACAGTCATATATCCTTATATATGGACTGAGTGTCTTGTGCCTCTAGTTTCCCATACTGTACAGTTCATTATTATAACGTCCCCCACCTGTGTGGATCTAATCTTGGTAATGACTAGTGCCAGAGTGTGGCTGGAGAAGAAAGAGGTACAAGTAACCTTTTTTCTGGTTTTGTTTTTAGAGACAGAGCCTTCAGGCTGGCCTCGAACTCATCCTCCTGAGTGCTGGGATGGCAGATGTGTGTCCCCTCACCAGGCTGTGGTAGTCCAGTTGGATACCTATTAAATAAATATATTAACGGTGGAGATGACTAGCTGGGGCAACTAGTCATCTCCACCGCTGTAACCAACAGCAACTGTAGACAATATGGATAAACCTGGCCAGGTTCCAGTAAAATTATAGCCGTTGACAATTTTGACAAGTCCCAAAATACTCATTTTTTTTTCAAACACTTGAAATACAAAACTTATTCTCAGCTTGAGGGCCATACAGAACAATGGGTGGGTTAGATTTTGTTACAGGCGTAAATCTAGAACCTTGCTCAAGAATAACTAGCTTACAGCTTTGTTTCAATGGGAACTGCATGTGCTTAACCAGAAGGCATGGGGGATGATGTCTTGTCTCCCTGTAATAGAATCTGCGCATTCCTGATAGATAGCATGATTTCTAGGACAGAGGGAGAGAGGGCTGAATGTGGTTGTGGAGGCTGAGGCAGCAGGACCATCCAAGTTCAAAGCTAGCCTGGGCTATGTAGTGAGACTGGTGTTTTTTTTTTTAAACACGAATAAAAATAAAGGGCCGAGGATTTAGCCTAGTGGTGTAAGCATCTGGCTGGCAAGTGCGAGGTCATGAATTTGATCCGGGCACAAATAAATAAATACATACATACATACATACATTGAGAGTCAGAGAAGGAAGTACAGAGCAGATATTTAAGGAGTTTCTGAGAATATTAATACACTATCATACACAATCTGAAAATATATTTTTTTTATCCATACCGAGGACTGAACTCACGACCACGCACTTGCAAGGCAGGCGCTTATGTCGCTGAGCTAAATCCCTAGCCCCTTGAAAGTATATTTTGTTAGCTTTGATTTTTTTGCTGTTGTTGAATTTGTCAATTCTATTTCTGTGATTTTTTGGTCTTTTTCCAATCAGGTGCTTTTCTGCATAAACATGTAATCAGTTTTCTCTTGGATTGCTTAACTGTTCAGTTTTGTTTAGCCTTGTTTTCCAAATTCTTAGCTCTGATCTCTTTTTTGGCATTTGTTTTTTTCTGTCCTTGTCTCTTTGTCTCTCATGTACTCAGTCCATTAAGGGAGAAAGCACGAAGAGGTGCACACGTTTGGCATGGATTATCTTAACTGAAAGACAGGCTCTTGTCAGGTGCCTTTCCCCAAGTCTGCTTACGGCAAAATTGCTGTAGCATTAAAGGTCAACATTTGTTTTGTGTAACTCATTATCATTTGTATACACATGTGGGAGTCCGAAGAATACTGCCAAGCTTGGACAAAGTGGCAGTTAATTTGTGTGATGTACTCTGGTATTTTATTTCAGTTTTTAAAAATACAAATTACAACCAGGTGTGGTGGCACATGCCTGTAATTCCAGATCTCCAGGAGGCTGAAGAATGAAGATCACAAGTTCAAGCCCAGGCTGTGAAAGTTCAAAAGAAGGGACAAAATGAAGGAAGGAGGGAGGGCAGGTTGGGGATGTAGCTCACTTTGAAGGCGGAGTTCAATTGCCAGTACTGCAAAAAAATTTTAAATGCAGATCACCCTGTAAATTGATTTCATGATTGAATTTTGTCACAACTTGAAGTTTGTACAACATTGGAGCATTAGGTTAGTTTTTAAACATTTAACTGTCCCTGACCACCCTTTACAAAAGAGTAAGGTACCTTAACTGCTTCCCTGGTTTGTTTTTACTGACAAAGCGTGTGCCTGGCTGTCCCCTCTATGCTGCTTTGTGAGCTTGCTTTGTTGCATTGTGCTCCAGCTCACTGAGGAGGAAGCCGAGGTAGAGCCCTGAAAGTTGCTTGCTAAAGGCACATGGCTAGTGAGGGTTGGTGTTAGAATTTGAATTTAGCCTGCTCTTAAAACAGCACATATATTAGAACAAACTGTTTAATAAAAAGGAATAAGCTGGGTGTGGTGGCACATGCCTGTGATCCCAGCACGTAGCAGGCTGAGGCAGGAGGATTGCCACAAGTTTAGGCCAGCCTGGAATACAGAGCAAGACCTTGTCTCAACCCTCCCCTTACCAAAGAAGTTTTTTTTTTCCAGTGCACACACAATACAGTACTTTTGTGAAAAAGAAAAATGCCATATATATTTTGTTCTGTTTTTGTTTTTTGAGACAGGGTCTCGCTCTGTAGTCCAGGCTGGCTTCAAACTCACCATGTAGCCCAGGTTGGCCTCAAACTTATGGCGATCCTTCTCCTTCATCCTCTTCAGTGCTGGAATTACAGGCATGTCCCACCATGCCCAACTGTCATATATTTTAGGAAAAAAATAAGAAAATGGCAGAGGAGTCATAAAAATGAGAAGAATTGTCTTAGTGTGATGAAATTCTAAGTAGTTTCTCCTAAATACTGTTAAATACAATTGTACAAAAAGGAATTGAAGGAAAAATTATTATAATAGCTAGTGTGGCGGTACACACCTGCAATCCCAGCACTGTGGGAGATTGAGACAAAAGGATTAAAAGTTTGAGCCCAGCCTGGGCAATTTAGCAATTTAGAGAGACCCTGTTTCAAAAAAGTAAAAAATCAGTGGCGTGTGGTGGTATGTGCCTCTAATCTCAGCATTGGGGAGGCTGTGAGTTCAAGGCCAACCCAGCATACATAGTGAGTCCAAGGCCAGCCTGAACTACTTAGTGAGATCTTGTCTCAAATCAATAATAAATAAATAGGCTGGAGATGTAGCTATATATAGATGTAGTCCTGTGTGTGTGTGTGTGTGTGTGTGTGTGTGTATAGTGCTTGTTTGAACTTACACTTTTTCATTTACTACTGTGATATTTTATTAGGTAAACTGAAGTAATTGTTTTATATTTATAAATACATTAATTTTTAACCTCGTGAATTATCCCTCTGGATTCTAAAAGGCCAATGTACCCCTTTGTGCTAGCTATAAATGTTAAGCAACTCTAGCTTCACATTGGTGACAATGAATAAAGGAAATGACCCAGACCAGAATCACTGGGGCTTGGACTTAGAGTCACTGGGGCGTAGTGAATAAATATTTGTCCAACGAAAAATAATGAATAAGAAACTCCTGGGCTTTTCCCAACCCTTAAGCAAGACTTCATAGTTAAAACCTTTTAATTTCATTTTTAATTGACAGATAATATTTGTGTGTACAGTATTTATATTGTACAATGGGATGTTTCGATGCATGTTTATATCATAGGATGATTAAGTCAAGCTAATGAACAATTCTCTCATGAGATAATTGTCATTTTTTGGGTGAAAACATTTAAAATCTTGTAGGGACAGGAATTTAGCTCAGTGGCACAATGCCTGCCTGGCAAACGCGAGGTCCTGAGTTTGATTCCCGGTAACCCCCTTACCCATGCAAAACATCTCAGCAATTTTGAACCATACAGTGTATTCTTACTTATTTCAGTCACCATTCTATGCAACAGGTCACTAAAGCTTATTCTAACAGTAGAACTTTTTATTTACATATTTATTGTTTGCATTTTTAAAACTTTTACTTGCATTTATTTTATGCCTACTTTATTCCCATGCCATAAGTTTTTGTTTCTTCAGTTTCTACTGGGATATCTTTTTATTGTGTGCAACTTCCTTTCTGGTTTAGGAACAATTTGTTCCTTTTCAGTAAGGATCATCTCAGTGTGGCAGGGAGAGATCAGGTACAGGTGAATCTGGCCCTGAACTCTGAAAATACTGCAGTGCTTCTTGGGTACTTTGTTCACCTGGATATGTTCAATGACCAGAAAATCTACATCTAAACCCTTATGTTCAGCATTACTCTCTGCATTTTTAAGCATGTATAGCAAAAATTCACTCTTTTTGGAACACCAACCCTGGGTCCAGCCCCACCGTTTGGCCTGGTACACCTACCAACTCCACCATTGCTTCTTTAACGTGACATCATTCAGATACTTAGTGACCTTGATGGCCTGGGCAGATTTCTGGGTGTTATTAAAGTGAACACAAAGTTTTGAGCCTCTTGATTTGCCTGATTTTGTGGGATTTTCTGGGTCAAGGAAGTAGCGAACCATTTTCACAGGTCACCTCAAACTGCTTATAGGAAGAAAACTTGTTTGTTTTTGAGACAAGGTCTTGATATGTAGTCCAAGTAGTCCTTAAACTCACTATGTAGCCCAGGCTGGTCTTAAACTCACAGCAGTCATCCTGTCTTGGCCTGAGAGTGCTAGGATTACAGGTGTACACCACCATGCCCAGCTAGAACCTTTTAAAAATATTGCTCTGTGGGGCTGGGGATGTGGCTTAATGGTAGAGTTCTCTTTTTTTTGGCTTTTTGAGACAGGGTCTCATTATGCAGTTCGGGCTGGCCCTGGGCTCACTTTGTAGCCCAGGTTGGTCTCAAATTTGCAACGATGCTCCCAACTCAGTCTTCCGAGTGCTGGGATTACAGGAGTGTGCCACCAGACCTGGCAATGGTAGAGTTCTTGCCTTTCCCCAAGTGCATTGTATACTGTGTATAATATTTCTTTTTCAAAGCTAGGGTTCAATCCTGAGCCCCAACCACTTGAGGGAAGCACTCTAGTACTGAGTGAGATCATATTCAGATGTACAGCCGAATACCTCTCTCAAGTTCGCTGTGATGAAAGTTTGTTGTCGTTACTGGATACCATCCACTTCTTCCTCCCCAGGATATGGCCTGCTTCTTTTCTTCTGGATGAATGAAGCTGCAACTAAGTGCAGCCTAGGAGCCCCGTCCTGAAGGGGCAGGCACCTGAAGCTCCTTGGCCAGGCCCTTCCTGCAGTGTAGAGCCTCCTGAGGTGCTGGCCCTCCGTCTCTGGAATGGCTCTTTTTCTAGCCTGTCCCAACTGGCCCCTTTGATGTTCTGAACTCCTCACATCTTTCCAGAACTTTCTTTTTTTGCTTGTTAGCCCAAGTCTGTTTTGTAGTTACTGCCAATGAATGTTGATATTTGACCAGCCCTGTTCCTTCCTGCTGCAAATACTCCATTCAACCACAGACTACGCTGAATAAGGAATGTGACCCTTGGAGTTAGAGAGGATATAGATAGGATACTAAACAATTTGCAAAAATGTTTCGCAGTTGTAGAAAACGACTCTGAAAAACAAAAGATATGCTATGCATTTCAAACAGAAAAGATTCAATACAGAGAATTGGGTACATTGGTATTAGAAGGCTGAGAGGATAAAGACCAAGCATGATGCTCAATGCATGTAGTCCTAGCACTTGGGAGGCTGAGGCAGGAAAGTCACTGAGAGTTTAAGGCCAGCCTGGGCTACCTAGTAAGACTCTGCTAAAAAAAAAAAAAAAGAAGCTAAACAGAGGACAGGGAGGTAACTAGGTAACTCAGATATTTGTTACCACTTCCTGTCCCCCCCCAAAGAGCTGACAATAACTATAGGAAGTGGCCACTCACCTGGCTGGCTGAGCTCTGTTGGATGTACTTCCCATAGTCCTTGCTCAGGCCAGCAAGGAAAGTATGGCTGGCTGGGGATATGGTATGGTGGCATTTGGAA
>PVJX010028110.1:0-24182 GCA_004027295.1 Dolichotis patagonum
TATGGTCTCTGTGATGGTCCTAGTGGTGGGAACATTTCTCTAGATTCAGGAGGATAACTTCACACTCTGATTCAGAACATAAAATTTTACAAAACAAAGAGTCTTATGTTGTTTTTATTGAAGTAGAAACACATTCTAATTAGCAAACTTTAATATTGATGACCAAATGATAGTACTGAGTCAGGGGAATTGTTAGCCCTGCTTGATTGGATTTTCCTGGGAATTACACCTTAGAGTCCACAGTGATTTTTCACCCAGGGAAAAAACGGACAAAAGGAGAGAAAAACAAGCTGCTTCTGTGGATCAAATATAACGATGCCCAGATAGACTATTAGAAATATATTTCTTTCTGGGAGTGGTTGCACCCTTGTAACCTCTGATCTTGGAGGACTGAGGCAGGAGGACAGAGGAGGGAAGCCTGCCATGAGTCTGAGACCAGCCTGGGCTACATAGAGAGCTTGACACCTGTCTGAACCACAAAGTGAGTCCTTTTATCAAAATCAACAATAGAAACAAAAAGGAAGAAATATATTTCCTTCAAAATGAGTCAACATAAGTAATCAAGAGAAATCCAACATTTCAGAATATTTGGGAAACTATGGTACAACTAAAAATTATTGCCTGTGCTAAAGCTAGAGTTTTCATGGAAAAAATAGGCTCCTAAATGAGGACACAAGCTGCAATAGAGGAACCTGAGTAAGAAGAAAGTGCTGATTGCCTCGTTTGAGAAACCACAAAAAGAACAGCTGTCTTTTATTTTGACAATTTTTCTAGATGCTTTCTAGTCCCACAAGACTCCAAATGTAGGATATAGATTATAGACATTTTCCATTGGAGATGATGTCATATTATAAATTGTTCATTACTGGAACAGAAGAGGAAATTTTATGTCTTGAAGTTTTCAAGTAAATATACCATTTCCAAAAAAACACTCCCACACTATAATATAAACAAGTCTCCCACTGTGTCATAAATCTATGATCTTATTCTGTTTTTATAATGTTCATCATTTTTCAAATGTCAGTGCCTCATGTTAACTCTAATGAAAATTTAAATGAAGCAACTCCAACACCACCACAAACAGTCCCATAAGCTGATCAGGAAATGAGAGCCTGCAGTGATACACAATGCAGAACACACAGTCAGTACTTAATAAATATTCATTTTAGAAATACATGTGGCTCAGTTAGTATGCTTACTATCAAAAAGACAAAAATAATAAACTCAGGTGAGGATGTAGGTGGAAGAAACCTAGCCTAGAGTGTTGGTGGGGTTCTAACTTGATACAGTCCCCATGTGGAACACTAGAGAGGCTCCTCATAAAACTAAAAATAGATCTGCAGTGTTACCCAGTTATCCAGTTCTCTGGGTACAAGTCTGAGGGAAATTCTATGGGCATGTCAAGGAGATAGCTGTAAGTTCACGTTTATTACCACTATATTCACAGTAGGTAAAATGCTGAATAAGACTGAATGCCTATCAATAGATGAAAATATAAGGAAAATGTGTTATAGGTACACAATGGAATATTTTTCAACCAAAATTAAGAACAAAATCCTGCCATCAACCACAACATTAATTGAATTGGAGGACAACTATACTAAGCAAAGTAAGTCACACAGAAAGATAAACACTTCACCTTCACTATCCTAAATGAATACTAAAAATGTAAATTTGAATGAAGAATAAACTGGAAAGTACAAGTAAGTAGGAGGATAGATAGAACTGGCTAACACAAACTGAAAATTTTATAAATTGTGCTTTTCTGTAGCGCAGTGAAAAAATAATAATTCACTGTAGCCTATTATACATTTCATGGCAAACTATGAGAGGGACTTGAGTAAGAAGAACAAAGTATAGATGGCCTGGTTTAATCTGTATGTGTTATATATCTTTAATGAGACACCACACTGTACTTCATCAGTGCATACAATTATTATCTTCTAATGTAAACTTCTTAAAATTTACTTGCATGCTCATAATACATCTGTCCCCCTATTAACCCCATTTAAGCTCCTCTCCACTATCCCTTATTCCTTTTCTCTTGTCTAATGGAAAAAATTCTAATTTCATGTTATCTGCTATTTTAGCAAGCCTTTATTTTTATTGGCATGTGTCTGAATTACATCATGATTACTTTCCTGGTAGGGAGTTGGTATATGTACACAACAATACGCCTCAATTCTTTTTTCATCTCTTCATTCAACACTCTCCAACTCATGGATCCTTCTGTTTTTAAAAAAATCTAGTTCTATATTTTCTATTATTTATTGTTTATTTTGCTCACTTATATTTTGGGTTTCTCATGTAAGAGAAATCATGTGTTATTTCAGTTTGTGTGTTCAATTTATTTCACTTTACATTGTGGGCTCAAGGTGCATCTATTTTCCTACAAATGACTCAAGCTTATCCTTCTTTGCGGCAAAATAGTACTTATTGTGTATAAATACCACACTACCTTTACACATTCACCTGATGACACATATATAAGCTACTTCAAAGATTTAGCTACATTGCTGTTATAAACATGGATATGTGTATGTTATTGTAATATAATGAATATAGTGTATTTAACTCATTGGGTAAGGTACCTAGAAGCTGTATAGCTGGATTGAATATAATCTTTAGTTTTATTTGTTTGAAGGAGCTCCATACTGGTTTCCATAGTAATTTAGTAGTTTACATTCTCATCAACAATGTTGAAGGGTTCACTTTTCCTTTAAGCCTCAGAAACATTTGTTATTATTTGATATTTTGCTATAGTCATGTTTCCTGGAATAAGATGATCTCAGTGGCCATCTGTATTTTTAATTCCACGTAGTAGAGAAAACGTGTGACACATGTCTAAGTGAGGCTTCTTTAACCTAATATGAAGATTTCTAGCTCAACCCATTCAACAAAAATAACATTATTTTGTTCTCCTTTAAGCACAGTAATACTATATTGTGCACATATAATAGGTAGTCAGTAGCTATGTATGCTAGATTCATATCTTGGCTATTGCAAAGGGTGACATGGTAAACCTGGGTATATAGGTATCTCTGTAGTAGGCTGATTTGAATTCCTCCACCTATGTACCAAGGTGTGATACATCTGAGTCACATGGCATTTCCCTTTTTGGATTTTTTTCAGGGAACTTGCATACTGATTTCTACAAGAGAAGTAAACTTTTCCCTCTGCATCTTTATGAGTATTTAAAGTGTTTTGCTTATTATTTTACAGAGTTTCTGTTTTGTTTGTTTGTAGTATGATCTGAACTTAGGAATCTTGAATCAAGCTACATCCCTACCCCACCTCTTTTTAAAGACAGGATCTCACTAATTAATAAATTGCTCAGGTTAGGGTGATACTGGAAATCCTCCTGCCTTGACCTCACAGAGTATCAGGATTATAGATATGGCTCACAAAGTGCAGCTTGCTTTTCTTTTATGTTTGAAGGTAATCATGCTTGCTGTAGTGATATGGAATCTCAATGTAGGTTCGATTGAAATTTCTCTAGTGGATAAGCTTGTAAATATTTTGATGTATGTTTAAGAAGTGTCTGCTCAATTCATTGGCCCACCTAGTTACTGGGTTATTTCATTATGTGTGTGTTAAATCTTTGAGTCCTTGGTAATAATTCTCTATCAGAAGAGTAGCTGGTAAAGATTTTCTACAATTCTGTATGTTATCTCTTCTCTCTCTTCTTTCTTTAACTCTACAGAAACTTTGTACTTTAGTGAAATTCTATTGTTCATTCTATGACTTCTTATGCAACAGAATCCTGTTTTGGAAGTCAGTCTGGAACTATTACTGAAGTCACATTTTCTTCCAACAACTTGATAGTTTCCATTCTTATATTGATGTTATTGGCCGATTTTTTATTTGATTTTACGATATTGGAACACATAGCACTTCTACTTGTAATCATGTGTATGTGAATGCCCTGTTAACCCAGCACCATTTTGTTAAATAGGTTTTCTTTTCTTCAATATCTTTTTTTGAAATCTTTGTCAAAAAAGAGATGCTTTTAGTTGTATTAGGTGCATTTTTGTGTCTTCCCTACAATTTCATTGGTTTGGAGGTTAATACCATTTTTTTATTGCTATGGCTTTGTAGTATAATTTGAAATTTGAATATTATGGTGTTTTCATTATTACTGTTTCTTTCTAAGGACTATTTTTGAAAATCTGGAACCTGTCCATCCTTACTAAAGCTGGCGGACTGGTAGGTAGCAGGAAAGGGACCCTCTCTGAGAGAGACAGCTTAAATGACAGAATAGAACACCCTGGAGAGATTCAAACAGAGAAAGATGGACTCTCTCAACCCAGGAAAAAACTAAAGTGAAAAAAACTGCTTGAATATGAGGTCCTGGAGCTACCATTAGAGAAGCTAAGATCAGTGAGCACAGCGCCCTCATTGAGCCACCTGAATTCCTGCCCGTTACCAAGTGAATCCCACTAATGTGACTGGCTTGAGCGGCTGGAGTATGGAGCTGAACAGCCCTGTGTGCAGCTCGCCCGGATCCAGCCCTGTACACAACCCACCCAGAGGCACTGTGAATTCACACCGCAGCTGCTCTGAAGTCGGAGGTGGGGGATCCCAGCAGTTCTCAGGGACCAGTATCAACACGTGGTGAGTGGTGGGAATAAGATCCTCCCACGGGAAAAGGGCAACTGAATGGATGACATGTTGGATTTGGACAGGATAGTTCTACCTCCATAAGGAAGTGGCTTCAGTTGGTTGCTCCCCTTGCTGAGCAGAATGTTGGAATCTGCTTGGACTGGGCCATGCCCCTGGCCGGGACCCAGTGGGTTGCTACAAATGCATTCCCTTAGCTTGGGGCACATTGACCTGCAAAGGAAGGCCTGCAAAGGTTGACTGGCCCGGTGGGGAGGAGCCAGTGCACACTGCCCTTACTTGAACTTCAATCTCTGATAGCAGACTCCAGAGGGCAGAAACCCCTAGCCTGCACACTCCAGAGGAGTCTTAACCAACAAGAAAAGGGGCTGGGAATTGCACTATACACTTGTATGGAAGGAACCAAAAACATGATGAGAGGGAGAAATAAGAAAAAAACCCAGCCCCCACCCTGAGAACATTGATCCAGGAGAGGTAAATACAAAGGAGATTGAGGGCAGCAAACATGCAACATCAAACACAGAATTAGCGGACATAAAGAGATACCTTCAGGATCTTGTAAGCAGGACCAAAACTGAAATATTAATTCACATTAAACAAGAGATAAGTAGATTAATAAAAGAAAGCCTGGGCACCTCTCAAGAAGACACAGACAGAAGAATGGAGGAACACAAAAGGAGAGAAACACTTAATGAAGAATACAAAAAATAACCTAGAATTCATGAAGCAGATTCAAAGATATTATCAGGAAACTAAAGAATCCATAGAAAACTGGCAAAACTGCTTAAAAGAAACCAAAGAGAGACTATCAAAAATTGAACACAGGCTTGCAATGTGTGATCATGAAAGGGAAGATCTCTTAAAAATAACAAGGGAGCAGGCAGTAAAGATACAAAGACTGGAAGATGACAAGAGGATCTATAACTTAAGAATAAAGTATGTGAATGAAGAAGCAGGAGTTAAAACAGAGGAATTGCAAAGGCTATTCACAGAAATTATTAAGGAAAATTTCCAAGTATAGAAAAAGGAATTGATATGAAGATGTATGAGGCATACAGAACTCCAACCACCTACAACCAAAACAGGGCTACAGCTAGACACATAATAATCAAGATCCCAGAAATTCAATATAAGAGAAAAGAAACAGATCACCTATAAAGGAAAACCCACCAAAATCACGGCAGACTTCTCGACACAGACCATCAGGTCAAGAAGAGCTAGGAGTGAAGTAATTCAAGCCCTGAAAGAGAACAACCTCCATCCCATATTGATATATCCTGCAAAACTCTCTCTAGAAATTAATGGAGAAACAAGATGCTTCCATGATAAAGAGGAACTTGGAGAATTTGTGACCACCAATCCAACCCTACAGAAAATACTGAAGAACATTTTAGAGAGAGAGAACAAGAATACGAGCATGTCAGGAACACTGGCAGAGAGGCCTCAATGAATGGGGCAGACAGTGGTTTGGAACAGAAAAATAGACAACCAATGGCAGAAAAACAGAACAGTAGAAATAAGTTAGACAAGATTGGCTGTAATCTCTAGTATAGATGGTGTTGAAATATTAACAGAGAGAACCACAGGCAGAATAGATCAGGAGTAGGGTCCATCGAGATGCTCCATATAGGGAGGCAGTGGGACCCAAAACAAGCAGTGAACCCCATGTGAGTAAAAGGAGAGGAATTGGTTAAAAAAGGGAGGCAGAGGATATTGTTAATTGGGTAACAAGATTTAAAATTTACATTATTCTCATCACTCTGCTTGGATAGATTACATGCTATTCCAGTTTGTCTACTCACACAAGACTTAAGGACATGGTCAGCTATCCCAAAAATAAGAGGACATTTTATGGTAATCATCCCTAATTTCCTATCAACTTAATCTGAAGCCCTTTATAATTTACACTGTCTTATTATGGCTGATCTTATTGGAATCTGGTTTGTCAGATTGTTACTTTGTATTGATGAATTTTATTTAAATCTGTTATGATTGATAGCATCAATTCTAAGAGTATAGGCAACTACACTGAAGATGATAAGTTTCACTAAGATACCCACTCTGGTTTGATTATTACTTGGTTTTGAAGTCTTATAATGTCTCCAATGCTTCGTTTTTATTAATGTTGTTATATACTGCTGAGACATCATGGTAACCACTGTAGATCACCTTGTATTGTGGTTTTATATGACTTTTTTGCTTCATGCTTTTGTAGGAATTGTTTGTTTTATCTTGCTTTGTTTTGTTTTTCCCTCTAATACAAAAATGATAGATATAGATTTAGAGGCTCATGCATGTGTAGAGCTTATAAACAGTTTATGAGAACTAACTATATAACTCATGTTTAAATGAACAACTACATTGAAGAAAAGGAGACACTACAGTACCCAGTGCTGATTCCATAATGTCATGATGTGAAATCCAGCAAAACTATCATTCTTTGTTCAAAGTGATTTTAGCTTGTTTTGCTTTGTTTAAGTTCAACACACATGAAGGTATGGACAGCTGTTTTGAGGAGAATGAGAGACACTATGACAGCCATTCTTGGCTTCCCTACTTTCTGGTCTTGAAGACCTGAAACACCCTCCTCGTCCTGCTCAGATCAATTCCATACTATGTTGTTTCATGTGAATTCCCTGTATGTGACAATATAGACAACTATTTGGAAGAAAACAAGAGTCAATACAATAGAGACTGAATATCTCCAATTGTCTAGTTTTGAAATTTATGTCCCTTATATTGCTTTCTTTGATCCACTTTGTTCTGTTTTGCTGTGTTTAATTTTACCCTTTTGATATAATTGCATGTATATTTGAGTGGGTAAGATGGATGACCATATTGCTGTTTTTGTCAGATCATGGAGCAGAACTGTTAACAGTCTCACTGTTTGAATGTCTACTTTACATGTTTTAACTTTGTAATTTGAACAACTATTTCCAAAATGTCAGTACGTAATTTGTCAAGTAATAATTTCTTAGTTTTTTTTTTTTGTTGTTGTTGTTTTCCTTTTTCCCTTGGAAATCTGTATTGTTGCTATCCTTTATTCTTGTTTTTTTTCTCTTTAAATAAAATTTAAAAAAAAAGAAAATCTGGATCTTTTGTGTCTCCATATAAATTTTAGGGTTTTTTTTCTACTTCTGTGAAGAATGTCACTGAAATTTTGACAGTATTTACTTTGAATCTCTAGATCATTTATGATAATATGGCCATATAAGAAATATTAGTTCTTTTGACATGAGGAGAAAGGTAGTCTTTCCATGTGTTAGTGTCTTTGATTCCTTCATGGTTCTATAATTTTCAGTATAAGGGCATGTTGCTGTATGGTTAGGTTGATTCATAGGTATCTAATTTTATTAAACAGCTATGAATGGAATCGGTTTCCTAATTTTTTCTTCATAGCTTCATTACTGGTATGTAGGAACAATTGGTGTTTATGTGGTGTTATTTTTATCCTACCCATTTGTTGAATATATCAGATCTGAATGTGTTCTGGTCAAATCTTCAGGTTCTTCTGTATGGAGGGTCATATCATCTACAAATAAAGACAATTTTATTCTCCATTTTATATTTTCACCCTTTTTCTTCTTCTGGCTTAGTGGCCCTAGATAAAGTTGCAAGTACTATATTGAAAAAGAATGTTTAATAACAGATATTCTTTCATTCATTTCAAATTCCAAATTTTAGAAGAAAATGTTTTTGTATTTTCCCTGTTAAGAACATTACCTATGACTTTGTAAACTTCATGGATTTGAGGAAATATATTTCCAAATCTATTTTCTTTTATTTTTCTATCATGGAGTTGAATTCTCTCACTCTTTTTCTGTAACACCTAAAGAATAATGTGATTTTTTTTATCCTTGGTTATATTTATTTTGTGCTACATTTATTGATTGCCATATGTTGAAACTAGCCAGGCATAGTGACATAGGCCTATAATCTTACCACTCAGGAAACTGAAACAGGAGCATCTCCATATATCTGAGACCAACATGGGATACAGAACTGAATTCCAGGCTAATCAAGTGGTACTTGGGGAATAAGTAGGAAACAGGAGGAAGATTTTTTAAAAGAATTTAGAAATATCAAAGTACATATGCAAATACACCATGATGAATGTAAACACAATGTACTACAAATACATATCAACAAATGTCTAAAAAATAAAAACAGGTCACAGGAAGATAGCTCCAATAGCTGCTAAATGATGCCAAGATTAATTTTGGAATAATTGGAATTGGGCTAGAGAGATAACTCAATGACACAGTACTTGTCTGGCAAGTTCAAGATCATGAGTCTGATTTTTGAAAAAAAAACAAGTTGTAATTAAAGGAAAATTACAAGATGGCAGGGTGGCATAAATATATATGTTTAAGGAAATTGTAGACATTCCATCCAAAAAAACAGAACACAAAATCAACTCAGCAGCTAAAGACTTTTCATGAAAATAGGCCGCATGTTGTTCCACAAAGTATGCTTAAGTAGAAACAAAATGATCAACTTTATCCCAAGCATTTGATCAGATCATAATGCAATAAAACTAGAAATTGATGGAAAAAGAATCTACAAAACTTATGCAAATACATGGATATCAAACAGTGCACTTGAATACTCAGTATGTCACAGAAGAGATCAAGGAAGAAATTACACATTTTGAAAATAAAATTGGAGAGCGGAGGAGAATGGCAGCAGAGGGTTGGTTTTGGCGATGGGGCTGGGGCCAGTGATGCCCAGGGAGGACTGGGCTTCCTGGCCCCGGCCCTGGCCCCACTACCCTTGTACATCTTCTTCTGTTGCTGGGGCTGGTGTCTGTGGATATAACTGACGGCAACAGTGAGCATCTCAAGCGGGAGCATTCGCTCATTAAGCCCTACCAAGGAGTTGGCTCCAGCTCTATGCCACTCTGGGACTTCCAAGGCAGCACTATGCTCACGAGCCAGTATGTACGTCTGACCCCAGATGATCGCAGCAAAGAGGGCTCTGTTTGGAATCACCAGCCCTGCTTCCTCAAGGACTGGGAGATGCACATCCACTTCAAAGTCCATGGCACAGGAAAGAAGAATCTTCATGGAGATGGCATTGCCTTGTGGTACACTTGGGACCGCCTCGTGCCAGGGCCTGTGTTTGGAAGCAAAGACAACTTCCATGGCTTAGCCATCTTCCTGGACATGTATCCCAATGATGAGACCACTGAGCGTGTGTTCTCGTATATCTCGGTGATGGTGAACAATGGCTCCGTGTCCTATGGCCACAGCAAGGATAGGCTCTGGACCGAGCTGGCAGGTTGCGTGGCTGATTTCCGCAACCGGGACCATGATACCTTCCTGGCTGTGCGCTACTCCCACAGCCGCCTGACGGTGATGACTGACTTGGAGGACAAGAATGAGTGGAAGAATTGCATCGACATCGTAGGAGTGCGCCTGCCCACCGGCTACTACTTCGGAGCCTCAGCTGGCACCGGTGACCTGTCTGACAATCATGATATCATCTCCATCAAGCTATTCCAACTCATGGTAGAACACACTCCTGATGAGGAAAACATTGACTGGACCAAGATTGAGCCTGGTGTCAACTTCTTCAAGTCTCCCAAAGACAACGTGGACGACCCCACGGGGAACTTCCGCAATGGCCCCCTGACGGGGTGGAGGGTATTCCTGCTGCTGCTGTGCGCACTCCTGGGCATCGTTGTGTGTGCCGTGGTGGGTGCAGTGGTGTTTCAGAAGCACCAGGAACAGAACAAGCGTTTCCACTAAGTGGCCACCCTGTTGGAAAGAGCCTGATTTCCAGCCCAGCCCAGGCTCTAATGTGAACTTTTTTTTTAAAACTGGGATCGTAAAAGAAAAACACGATCTTATTTCTTAACCGTTTCAAAGAAATGATTAAAGTATTTTCGTACAAAAAAAAAGAAAATTATACTATCGCTACAGCATACAAGAAGATATGGAGCTACAGTGGCAGACTATACGGACATACAAAAAATTGAACATGGCAAAGATAACAAAAATACTGCAGATATTCAGAAGACTCTTAACAACTACTTCAAAAATCTATGCTCCAGTAAACTGTAAAAACCAAAAGATATGTATTTCTAGATACATATGAATTAACAAACTTGAACCAAGAATATATAAAAACCCCCAAATATCTTCCAACACAAAAACAGATTAAAGCAGCAATTTTAAAAATTCTACCAACTAAGAAAAGCTCAGAGCCTAAGGATTCACAGCTGAAATCCACAAAAAATTTCAGGAAAAATCCATTGCAAATCTCCTCAAAATCTTAAATGAAATGGAACTTCTCTCAATCATTTCTAGTAGTTAGACTTATCCTGATTCAAAAATCAGATGAGCTCCAAAATCAAAAACAAAATTACAACCTATATCTTTAATAAATATAGACTCAAAAATCTTCAACAAGAAACTGGAAAGTACAATTCAGCAAATCATCAGAAGACATAAACTTGACCAACTAAGCTCCAGCTCATATATGTAAGGATCATCTGTCATATACAAATCAATACATATAATATGAAATATAAAAATGTAAGGACAAAACTCACATCATCCCAATAAATGAAATACAAAAAGAATGTAACAAAATCCAATATCCATTCATGGTTAAAAAATCTAAAGAAGAGCCCCCTCCCCTTCACCCTGGAGAGCTCAGGTGCTAGAAGGATCAGCAGCAGCACCTGCTCCTTCTCCCCAGAGACCTAGCAGCAATGGGATCATTGGTTGCCATGCCTCCAAGTCTCTGGAGACATCTGGATGCAGGGAACATTTATCACCACTCCCCAACACATCAGAGAACTCAGCATCCCACAGACCATCATCAACCTTTCCACCACTTAGAGAACCCTGGTGAGCTGGTGGAAATATCAGTAACCCCTCACCAACACAGAGGACCTCAGCAGGACTGTAACATGGTAGTGAGTTTTTCCCTCAAGTAGAGGATCTCCGTGGGTAAATAGGAGCAGCAGTGAATGCTCCACTCCCCACAATCACAGCTGTAGGACTTTGGTAAGCCTGGCAAGAGGGTGAGTGAGACCTTCTTCCATACAGGTAACACCAGGTGGAGTCAGGACAGTGCCAGCAAGGCCTCCTCCAACCTTGAGGAACTTGAAAGGGACTAGGAGAAACCCAGTGACACAGTAGGGTTAGCTGAGGAAAACAATATTACCAGGCAAACCTGGCAACCTGGAACAGCCTAAAGTGATTGTAACAACAGAATTTAAGGGTTGGATTACATCACTATTCCTAGACAGGTCAGCCTAGAGAAAATATAAAATTTACCCAACAGCCCCTACAGGAGGAAGTCAGGTGTCTGACCCCTCCCCATCATTTTGGGGCCCACTGACTGGACAAACATCACTCATAAGAAGGATCCTAAATCACAAATGATGCTCAGTTGAGGCTAGTGGGATTGGAAAGACCAAACTATTAACCCAAGAGGTGAAAATGACAACATAAAAAAGTAAACTGCAATCTCAAATGTCCTGTCTTTGAGGAAAAAGTAATGAAGATATTGAAATAAAGGACATTAGAAGTCATACACCTGAAATTTCTAAAAAGATATCAAGTGAAATAACAAAAGAAATCCATGAAGCTATAGAGAAAATCAGATTGCAAATAATCTCTCAGATAAAAAAGAAATGACAAGCTTAAACAAGGAATTGCTCAGTATAGCTAGAGAAGACATAGATGAAAAAAAGTACAGGAGCATGTTAAAATGATGGAAACCTTGAATGAACAATTTAGAAAACAAATAGAATGCATGAAACAAATTCAAAGAGATATCCAGGAGATAAAAGTCTCTATTGAAAGCTGTCCAAATCTTTTGAATGAAGCTGAGGATAGACTTTCAGACCTTAATGACAAGACTTCACCTAATGATCATGAAAGAAAAAAACTTAAAACTACCTAAGCAGCATGAAATGAATATTCAACCACATCAACATGATGCAAGGAGAAACAATGTAAGACTACTTGGCATCAATGAATATGTAGGGGTCAATGCAAATGACATCAGTAAACTATTTGCAGAAGTAACAGCGGAAAATTTCCCAAACATATGGAAAGAATCAGACATACAGATAAATGGGAAATATAGAATGCCAGACAATCATGACCAAAATAAATCTATACCCAGACACATAATAATTAAGATCCTTAAAATTCAGCATAAAAACAGAATCCTAAAAGCTGTTAGAGAAAGGACACAGCTCACCTATCAAGGAAAGCCAGTTAGAATCATGGCAGACTTCTCAGCACAAATCCTCAAGTCAAGATGAGGTTGGAGTGAAATGTTTCAAGACCTGAAATAAAACAACTTTCAACCCAGATTGATATACCCTGAAAAACTTTTTTAAAAATTAATGGAGAAATATGATACTTCCATGACAAAAAACTGAAGAAATTCATGTCCATGAAGCCAACCATATAAAAAGCACTGGAAGACATAATAGAGGAAGATAAAAATGACTACAACTCCCAGAACAACAGAAAGAAACCACAAAATAGGGCAAGAAATTAAACAAGGAGAAAAGTAGACAACCAACAACAGGTAAATAACATAACAAAGCTGAGCCAGTACATAAAAGTTATATTTATCACAATGTAAATGACCTCAATTCACCAAATGAAAGAAGTGAGTTGACAGAAAGGTTGAAGAAAGAGAATCCAACTCAGCTGCCTTTATTTGACAAAGGGGCTAAACATGTTCACTGGAAAAAAGATACCCTCTTTAATAAATTGTGTTGGAAAAATTGGCTTTCCACATGCTGAAGACTGAAAATAAACCCATGCCTAGCACCATACACTAAACTAAAAGTAAAATGGATCAATGATCTAAATATTAAAACAGAAACACTAAAACTACTGGAAGACAGAGTAGGTAACAATCTGGAGACATAGGGGTATGGAGAGAATTCATGAATAAAATGCAAACTGCATGGGAAATACTTCAAAGAATCAACAACTGGGATCTCATATTACTAACAAGTTTTTGTACTTCAAAAAAAAAATCACCAACAAAGTGAAAAGAAAACCCAATGAATGGGAAAGAATTTTAGCCAAAAATCCCTCAGACAAAGGACTTACATCCAGAACATATAAAGAACTGAAAAACATCAAGCCCTCAAATTCAAAGACCCACTCCAAAAATGGGCATCAGAGATAAACACACAGTTCTAAGATGAAGATATACAAATTTCAAACAAATATATGAAGAAATGTTCACCATCACTGGTCACTCGAGAAATGCAAATTAAAACAGCATTGAGATTTCATTTCATCCCAGAAAGAATGGCTGCCATTAAGAAAACAACTGATAACAAATGTTGGCGAGGCTGCAGGGAAAAACGAACACTACTCTACTGTTGGTAGGAGTGCAGACTAGTGCAAGCACTGTGGAGGTCAGTATGGAGAGTCCTCAAAAAACTAGGATTGGATGTTACACTCAATCCAGCTATTCCCCTCCTGGGTATTTTTCCAGAAAAATTGAAAAGGTCGTATCACAGTGATATATGTGCACCTATGTTCATAGCAGCACTATTTGTGGTAGCTAAATCTTAGAAACAACCAAAATGCCCATCAACTGCACAGTGGATTTCAAAATGCGGTCTTTTTATACAATGGAATACTACGCAGCTATCAAAAAGGATGACCTTGAGGTCTTTATCGGTAAATGGAGGTAACTAGAGAATATCCTCATTAGTGAAATAAACAAACTCACGTTAGTAAATATCACAATGTCTCTCTAGTGTAAAAAATAAGAAGAATGGGCAGAATAAAGGTATCCAAAAACTATAATAGATATAAAAGTATAACAGATATAATAGATATTGTAAAAGTGAAAGGGAAGGAAACTTCTCTAAAGAATATAATGGTATATATAGTGTGTAAAATAGATGAATATATTACTGATTTTTTGGTAGATAACTGAACAGAAGGGTTTATACTGTCAACATATGAGATTCTAGCCACTTTTTATGCTTTGATTCAGTAACTTTAACAGCTATTGTTAACAATATGTAATGTATCAACTAGCGATTTTATGATGCTAATGTTTTTGAACTCTGTATTTTACTTTTCTTCTTGTTTTTTATATTTTGTTGTTTTTAATTTTCTTTTCTTTCTCTCTTAAAATAAAAAAAAAAGAACCAAAATCCACTGGCCACACTGGGACTGAAAGAATACAATAAGAAGCTAATAGCCAACCATTCTGGTAAGCCATTCAAGTGGCACACATTCCAGGAAAAGAAAAGTCAGTGCCTCCCATGTGTGTATCAGCACATGAGCTGAGAAAAAAACACCACTAGAAGAAACCCACTGGTTTGGAGGACAGACTGAGTTGATAGCAACTAAGGTACATAAAATAACTAAAAGCTTGTATTTTCTGATTGATTTTACAAGCTTGGGGCCAGTGGTCTGAATATCTCCTGGGAGAATGACAATATGCAATATAACAAATATGGGAGATTTTCTTCTATCTTGTCTTCAAAATCCAATATTCTTCTCACTGTTTTGGTTTATTTCGATTGTTTTCCTTTATTAGAAATTATGTTTGATAGGATTTATTCTGTTTTGGTTTTGGTTTAATTTTGTTATACCTGACAGAATGGATGACTATTGTGAAGCTAACAATATATATTATGGTAGCTGTTGTGTTTTCCTATTGTCCTGGTTTGAAGTCCTGCACCAATTTTGCTGTAGTGTATCAATTGGCTTTCATCTCCTTTGTTTTATTGGACTTTAGTATCTTTAAAATAAAAACTAAAAAAAGAAACAGCATCCAACTATATGGTGTACATAGGAAATACATCTGACTCAAAAGGAAACTAATGGACTAAAAATCAAAGGATAGAAAAGAATATTCCATGCAACAGGAACACTGAAGAAAAGAGGGGTAGCTATTCTGTTTGCAGAAAACATAAACTTCAAACAAATGATCAAAGAGATAAAAAAAGTCCTACATACTTCTTAGGAGATAAACTCAAGGGGAAGAGATAACAATCACAAATACATATGTGTCAAATACAGGAGCACCCAATTATATAAGACAAATACAAATAGACATGAAAAACCAAGTATGCAATAACACAGTTGCACTAGGGGACTTTAATATACTACTGTCACAAAGAGATTGATCAAGTAGGCAAAAAGATGCCAAAGAAATAACACAACTGAATGAAATATATGAACAAATGGAATTAGTAGACATTTACAGAGTGTTCCACTCAACCACATCAGAATACACATTCTTCTCAGATGCACATGGGACATCCTCTAAAATATACCATATATTAGGCCATAGAACATTTAAGTAAATTCAAAGGGATTGGAATTGTTCCATGTGTATTTTCTCATCATACTGCACTAAAACTAGAACATGAAAAAAAACTGCAAAACCTGCAGAATTACATGGAAATTAAATAGCAATCTCCAGAATAAACAATGGGTTATAGATGAAATTAAAGAAAAAAATTAAACAATACCTACAATTCAATGAAAATGCAGATACAACATACCAAAATCTGTAGAATGCAAGGAGGGAAATATATAGCAATGTAATGTCATGTCAGGGAAACAGATTTAGCACAAATAAACAATCTAATGCTAGACCTCAAGCATTAGAAAAACATCAGTAAATGGAGCTCAAACCTCAGAGAAGATAGAAAATTATAAAGATCAGAGCAGAAATTATTGCATTTCAGACTAAGAAAACATTACAAAAAATTAATGAATCAAAGAGCTAGTTCTTTGAGAGAATAAATAAAATTGATAAACCTCTAGCCAACCTTATTAACAAGAAGAGAGAAAAAACTCAGATTCACATAATAAGAAATGAAAAGGATGAAACTACTACAGATTCCATGGAAATTCAGAAGATCATGAATACCTACTTTGAAAATCTTTACTCACATTAGGTGGAAAGCACAGAAGAAATGGACAGATTTTTAGAAATGTATGAATTACCAAAGCTGAATCAAGAAGCTATAACAATCTTGAATTACTCAGTATCAGCTACTGAAATTGAAAATGTGATTAAAACTTACCAACAAAGAAAAACCCAGGTCCTGATGGCTGGATTCTACAAGAAATTTAGAGATGATCTCATGCCAATACTCCTAAAGCTTTTCACTTAAATTGAAAGGAAAGCAATCTTCCCTAACTCATTCTTGGAGGCAAGTTTTACTATGATACTAAAGCCAGAGAAAGATCTAATAAAAAAGGAGAATTAAATGCCAATCCCCCTAATAAACATCAGTGGAAACATTCTCACTAATATTCTGGCAGATAGAATTCAAAAAATTATCAAAAATCTTATACCACATGACCAACTAGGATTTATCCCAGGAATGCAGGGATGGTTTCATATATGCAACTCAATAAATATAGATACACCACATCAACAGAACCAGACAAAAATCACATGATCATCTCAGTAGATGCAGAAAAGTCTTTTGACAAAGTCCAACAGTGTTCATGGTAAAAAAAAATGAAAAAAGAAAAAGAAAAACTTACAGAAACTTGGAATAAATGGTATCTACCTCACTCTTATAAAAGTCATCTATGACAAACCAACAGCCAACTCCACATTAAATGGACAAAAACTAAAATCTTTCACTCTAAAATCAAGAATAAGACAAGGATGTCTACTATCACTATTCCTATTCAATATAGTTCTGGAATTATTATGCAGAGCAATAATGAGAGAGAAATAGAAGGAATAAGGAAAGGACAGCAAGAAGTTAAATTATCACTATTTGTAGATCACATGATATTCTACTAGAAGATCCCCAAACTCTATCAAAAGACTACTAGAGTTAATAATCAAATTCAGTAGTATATCTGATACAGTCAATACTCAAAAAGCAATAGCATTCCTGTATACAAAAATGCACTCACAGAGAGAGAAATTATGGAAATAACACTTTTCATCATGCCATCCAAAACAATGAAATACTTAGGAATTAACCTAATAAAGGTTGTAAAAGTCCTATACACTGAAAACTATACAACTCTTTAAAAAGACATTGAAAAGGTATCAGAAAATGGAAATATATCCCTAGTTTTGGTTAGGAAAAACTAACACAATGTAAATGGCCATACTCCCAAAACGTTTATACAGATTTAATGCAATTCATATAAAAAAGCCAATAACATACCTGACAGATCTAGAAAATACACTATTAAAATTCATTTGGAAACAAAAGAGACCTAGAATAGTGTTGTACTCAGGGGTTGTGAGGAGAACAATTTGAAGCAGGACACAGAATTTATAATGTTATTTCATGATGGTCAACCAGAGTTAACATAAGAAAGTGCAGAAAATCTATCCACAACACTAAAGACAGAATATTCAGCCAAAGACCTGAATCCAACAGCAATGTCCTACATGAGTCCAGATGAAAACATAGAGTCCATGACAATTATTCCCACAAGTCCAACTGGAGGTCTAGAGCCCATGAGAAGGACTCCCACCAGTCTATTTTATGGATCCATGCTGGGAAGGCCCAAAGGTCAGTGGTGAAAGCTAGAAAGTCTATGCCAGTGAAGTGAAGGAGCTGTGCTTGTAGGTTGTGCGTTCTACACTGGAACCAGGAGTCATGCTCATAATAAAGACCAAGGCTGTCATGAAAAGTATCACAGCCGTCCTAAACAAGATGGAGGTCCTGAGCTCTTCCAACAATAAGAACAGTTGAGTACATGCCAGAGAGCCAGCATGATGAGTTTGTCCTGGATATTAAGTGGCACACATTTTCTGCTCTGGAGCCAGAAAGCAATGCACGATGTAAGGACCAGAGCTGCCCCAAAGTGAACCACAGCCACTCTCACCAACAAGGTCCTGAGCTCCTCTGATGACAATGATCAAACTCATACATGGAGAATCTAGTCATTATGACTTCCTCTAGGAGAATCTGTGGCTCAAACAGCAACACTTAGAGAAACCCAAATGCCTCACTCATCTTCTCCACATCTCTATGCTGGCAACTTTTTTCAGGTGCAACATCTACACTCAGCACCATGCTGATTTAATTTGGCTGGCATTAAGTTGACCATCAGTTTTTATGCCATAATAAATAGCAAAGGCAATCCTGAGCAACAGAGGAAAGGCAGGAGGCTACACAACACCTGACTTGAAATTACACTACAAAGCTTCAGTGGCAAAATCAGCAAGGTACTGGAAAAAAAAACAGACCTGAGGATAAATGGAAGAGATTACAAGATGCAGACACAACTACAAAGACACTCAGCCACCATATCATTGACAAAAGTTAAACATATTCACTGGAAGAAAGGCTATTTAACAAATGGTGTTGGATAAATTGGATTTCCACATGCTGAAGAATGAAGTTGCACTCATATTTAACACCGTGCATTAAACTAAAGTCAAAATGGATCAAAAATCTAAGTATCAGAACACAAACACTAAATCTAGTAGAAAACAAAGTAGATAGAAATCTTGAAGACATAGTGGTAGGCAAAGAGTTCATGTACAAAATGCAAACTGCATGGGATTGAATTTTGATTCAAGAATCAACAATGGGATCCTGTCTTATCAAAAAGTTTTTGTACTTCAAAAGACATTACCAACAGAGTAAAGAGAAAACCCACAGAAAGCTGTCTATCAGACAAAGGACTTATATTCAGACCATCTAAAGAACTGAAAAACATCAGACCTTCCAAATCCAAAAACCCCATGCAAAAATGCGCATCTGAAATGGACATGCACTTCTCAGATGAAAAAATATAAATGACAAATCAATACATGAAGTCACGCTCAACATCTCTGGTCATTCGAGAAATGCAAATTCTATCTCATTCCATAAAGAATGACTGTCATCAAGAAATCAACAGTTACCAAATATTGGCGGGGCTGTGGAGAAAAAGAAACATTTCTCCACTGCTGGTGGGAGTGTAAACTGGTAACCACTGTGCAAATCAGTGTGGAGATTCCTCAAAACACTAGGATTAGAAGTCTCACTTTGTCTAGCCATTCCACTTCTGGATATTTTCCCAGAAAAATGGAGAAATATGCCACAGAGATATATGTGCACCCATGTTGATAGCAGCACAATTTGTAATAGCTAAATCTTGGAAACAACCAAAATGTCCAGCAACTGCAGAATGGATAAAAAAGATGTGGTACTTTAATACAGTGGAATACTACTCAGCTTTTTAAAAGGACAGTCGTGACTCTTTTATTCATAAATGGAGGCAACTTGAGACCATACTTATAGGTGAAATAAAACTCACATTTATAAATACCGTATTATCTCCCTAGTACAAAAGATATAAAAAAGAAAAATTTGAAAGAGCAATGAGATCCAAAATATATACTAGATACTAGAATAATGAAAGGGAAAGAAAGGGCTCAAAAGGAGAGAACTAGTGGAATAGGGGAAAAGAAAAAAGGAAGACATATATCATAAGTGAGAAAAAAGTTATGACAGTTATAATCAAGCTTATAAAGGAAACATTGAAGGAGAAATAGAATAATGACAAATCTGATCTGAATTTTATCTGGACTGATTGCATTATCATGTTTCCATTTGCCAAAGATGAAGTTAGAGAATAACATATGTGCTGTGAGGCTGACTTCTTAAGAGGCATTTCATGGGATTATCAACAGTAAGTATAAACAACACTTATCAAATGAGAAAGTGAAGAGTTTCACACACAGAAAACACCCAGAAAATGACTAATCTTACCAAAAAGAAATATCTCTCACTGGCTAAGCTAACATCAGCCTATATATATACGTATATATATATGTATTTATATATGTATATATATATGTGTGTATATGTATGTACATATACATATGCATATGTATATATGTATATATATGTATATAGGTATATATATTCATATGTCTATACACACATATATTTTAAATACAAGGAATTGCAAAATAAACCACAAAGTTCAAATAAAAGTTAAAATTCTTGGCAAAAAGAACTCTGAAAATTGTCAATGTTTTAACAAAACGGGGTAACTGCAAATATTTATTAAAAATTCAAACCTACATGGATATAACATTAGTGAAATATTCTTATAGTTATCAGTTTAAAGATTGATCACTTTTTTATTGATCAGAAAATTTGTCTTTATGGCATATATTACCTATAAGGCCCAAATTTTCAAACATACCCCAACTGTTCAGCTGAGGAAACTATGGTCCAATAACACAATGTGCACGTGCACACACATACACACACACACACACACCAGAAAGTGAGGTTCAAAATAAGGACTAGAGCTCTTCCAAAAAGAACCACAGCCATCCTCAACAGCAGTAAGTTCCCAAACTCCTCTGATGATACCAGCCAAGGTCATTATTAGGAATGCCAGTATATAGATAATTGGATTCAGAAAAGGAGTGAGAACTGCATCAAAGATAGCAAGAAACTTGTGATGAAGGGAAGGGCCAGGTACAGAAGAAATTTAGTGACCCAAAGAATAAAACCACCATGGTCATATGAGCTGACAAAGTAGACAGGGCCTTGGATAAACCACATGAAGTGTGTTTCCAAACAGTGACCAGGATGAAGATGTAAGAAATGATCAATATGAAGAAGGACCCACAATAATGAGTCCACTGTTAGCTGTGACCACTGTTGGCTGTGAGGAAGATCACAGTAAACGCTGTCCAGTACATTGGGGCCACAGAAATGTAAGTCTATAACAAAAGCTAACTGGGCCACTGAGTGGATGAGGCCAAGGGCCCAGGCTGTAGCCACAATGAACAAGCACATTCGAGGGCTCATGATCACCAGGTAGTGCAAAGGTTTACATTAGGTCATATATCTATCAAAGGCAATTCCTATGAGTAGCATTTCTGTGCCATCAATCACATGAATAAAGAAAATTTGTGCTATACAGCCACCAAAAAAATTATTTTGTGATCCCTGAAAAGGTCATAAATCATTTGGGGAGCTGCAATAGAGCACCCTCCCAGGTCAAGAAATGACAGATTGGCCAGCCGGAAGAACATGGGGGGAGTGAAGGGTAGACTCAGAAGTCACAGAGAACACAATGAGGAGGTTTCCCATCAGATTTGCCATGTAGAACATGCAACAAAAGGGAAAAGAAGGAACTGGATTCTCCATGCATTGGAGAGTTCCAGGAACACAAAGCCAGACACCACAGAGTAATTGGATCCATCCATTGCCTGACAGGCAGAGCTGTGCCTAACATTGCCTGAAAAAGACAGTAAAGAAAATCAAGTTTTGTAGGGAATCATAAACTATGCATGAAACTGTAAAGAAAAAATTTCCTCACGGAGCTACAACTTTCTATAACCCTTTGAATTCTAGTTGCAAAAAATACACAATATCTCATCATCACAGCCATTTATTCTAATTTCGCAAGCCTGCTAAGATATTTCAGACTCAGAGACAAACATTAGGTGAAACTAAATAATAACGCCAAAGAAATATTATGAGGGCAAATGGAAATGATCCTGATTTTCCTTCACATTTTGTTGCTAAGCCAGTGTAGCTCCCCAAACCTCTGAGGTTTCTCATTACTTTTTATCCCCTTTGATTGCTCCTAGGTGTTTTGCCATCACTCTCATTTATCCTCTCATGTTAATCCTCATTCTATGCCAATTTCTCAGAGGTCATTTACTTTTAATACTTTAATAAGTTTAAAGAGTCCACTGGGCATTTTATATTTGATAAATGTTGATTTTTAAAAAAATTTTCAACACAGGGTTTCACTATATAGATCAGGCTGGTTGTGAACTCACTATGTAGACCGAGCTGACCTTGAATTTGCAGCAGTCCTCCTGCTTTAGTCTCCTGATTGCTAGGATTACAGGTGCTCACCACCATGCCCACTTTAAATGTTGATTAATTAAAGATGATTATGATAAATGGCAAATAAATGACATAGTAACTATAAAATAATACGCTAATTTAATCATGAAAAAATTAAAAGGGGGAGATTAATGTGAAGAATGGCCTTCTATATAATATGACTTATGAGTACCTGCAAAGAAGAGATGAGAGAAGGTAATGTGGAAACCCTACAAGTATCCCTCTGTAGCAGCTCAGTACTGGTCAGGAAAGGTGTTACAAAGTTTGATCTATGATCACTTAGTGAAGACAAGATCAGAAATGAGATTTAGGAATTAAAATTTAAACATGAACATAATAAATACAATGTAGACTACAAATTTTTCATGACTGATATTTGTAGAAAATTGTCCAAGTCATGTTAACACTTCATCGTTAATGGAAAACTAGAGAAACCATTACACTTGGAGTCAGAAAAGTCATAGGACTCAAGTCCTATGAGTACTTCACTCAGATCCTTCTCCTATTCCCTCTACACTCAACTCACTGCTTGAACTTTAACTACGTGTAAAATAAAGGGGCTGAGGCAGGTGATATTCCCTAATTTTTTCAAAAATGTCATTTTTATTATTTTATAATGCAAAACTGCTCCAGTATGTAATGAAGTTCACTCTATGGTGACATTCTTCTCATTAGACTATCACTATATTTACTGTCACATTCCTTCCCTGCAGATGAATGTTTTGTATTTATAGAAGACTTTCACTTCACATTAGCCTCTCTCTCCTCTAATTGTTGTTATTGATTTAACATTTGTTATACATCTTTAATCATTTACTTTGTTCTTTAACATAATCCTCCATAATCAGCAAATCTTTGTTGTGTCCAAACTCATTGGACACAGAAAACTCACTGATGATTTAAAATATTCATTACTGCAAGTCTTCTATGCTTCCACTCACATACAAAATATAAGTAATACAAATGTACTATATTTTAAATGTCAAATAATTAGTTATATCATATAATTTCTGAAACAAGAGATATCTATAAATTATCTTGGTCAGGGTAGTTTTCAGAATATAATAAGAACCTATACTGTAGATTAGGATATTGATCTAATTTCTGTAAATATATAGCTTCATATTTGAACTTTGAGTTATTGCAACAAAAAATAAAAATAAAAATTATAAACAAAATTTTACTATAATGAGATATTATAGTAGCCATTGAGCATTCTCTGTTATTCGGCTGGAGAATGCCCTGTAATTTTTTCATTCTTTCAAATGGTTTTATACTATTTTATTATGTTTGATATTCTTTTATTTGAAACTAGGCTCAACTATAGCAGAGAAAGAGATATTTTGATAGCAACTGTTAATGTCCAGTTGTCTTATTGTAAAGTGCTGTGTTGTTTATGTTGTTCTTTTCTGATCTGCTTTATTCTACCTTCTTCTGTTTTATTCTCTTTAAAATAAAAAATAATATTAATAAAGAATTATTGTAACAGGGAAAAACTCAAAGCAACCTGGTCAAGTGATTGATAAGCTAGCTTTGAAGGTAATGATAACAACCAAAAGCAAAACAGTAAATACAGGGTGCAATAGAATGCAATGGCTTCTTTATATATCCTAGATTGTTTGATATTTGCAAAATCCCATCAAATTGCTATCATTAACTCATTTAACTGATACAAAAATTAAAAACAGGCCATGTTGGAACTTAGGACACTGAGCAAACCAGCAACCAGCCCACAGGC
>PVJX010028111.1:0-24198 GCA_004027295.1 Dolichotis patagonum
GCACAGGGCGGCCATCCAGCCTGGACCCCGCCGTCCTGCACCTCCTGACTTAACTCTTGCTGTGCTTCAGTTCAGAGCCTGCAGAACGAGCACGGCTGGGCCCTCGGGTCGGCCCTGGACCCCAGGCGCATCAGCTGCCTTGGGGAAGAGAAGGCCTGGCCGGTGTCCTGGGCTCCGCACCCCTCCTGATTCAGGGTGAGGCTGGCTCACACGTGGTCCAGGGCCTCTGGGAAGGGAGGGAGAAAGGGAGCCTCTCGGAATGGTGACAGAGTGCTGAGCGCCGGGGGCCTGGCTGGGTGTCTCTGAGCGCTGTGGGCATCACAGAGGGAAACAGGGCTCAGGGAAGCGGAGAAGGCCCCATGCCCGTCTGCAGTGAGGACGGAGGCAGTGTCCCCAGCCTGGACACCGCAGGTCCCTGAGCAGAAGCCAAGCCTGCCTCCGGCCCCGATGACATAGCGCAGACCAGGCAGATCTAGCTCTGTGCCGCTTCAAGCTGTGTGATGTGAGTTCGTGACTTCACCTCTCTGTGCTCTGGCTTCCCTGTCTACAAATGGAAACGATGGCACAGCACCTACCACAGGCGTGAGAGGGTTTGATGTGCCGACCCACCTACAGAGACCCAGGGGACTGGGCAGTGTGCACAGAAGGGTTGGACACCACACGCACGCTTTATCCAGTGGTCCCACTGCAGGACCCCGCACCCCAGAATGCTCACCTGTGTACACAGCCCTCTATGCACAAGGATGGGCTGGGTCCCGCCATTTACTACACCAAAACAGCAGGAAAGCATATGAATGCTCACTAACAGGAAAACTGTTAGGTAAACTGAGGCCCATCCATTCCAGGAAATCCTCTTTGGCCAGCAAAGAGAATTAGGGACTTTACCATAAACTAAAGAGGAAAGATGAAAGACAAACTAAAGTCTGATGTGGGGCAAGCACAGGACAGAAACCACGACGATGAGAAGCAACTGTGTTAACAGCAGCAACCAACCCACTGACCCTGCATCAGCCGTGTGTGGCAGGCAGCTAAGTGCAGCTTTGGAGGCCGGGGTTGTAGCTCAGGTGACAGTAACACACCGTGTCAGCATCCTGGCTGTGTGCATGTGTGCTGTGACCTTGAATGATGCCACCACCAGGGGACAGCATGGGAGGGTCCATGGGACTCTCAGGAAGGTCTTTATAACTTCCCATGAGATGATAGTTATTTCAAATCAAAAGTTTAAGGGGAAAGTTCTCTGGGGGTTAACTCAGACAATTAAGGTCAACAAGAAGTAGCTGGCAAATCCTTTGAAAGACAAAGGGTGAAAGCACCCCACTGTTTTGGGAGAAAAAACACCAGGCAACATGACCATGCAGACAGTTATCACTTATCCTGTGTGCTGTTTTGGTTGAGCTTTATTGTCATTTTGAGAAGCAATGTGGGGTGGTGGAAAGCCTGATTTTTGGGGAAGAGCAGACATCTTCTAGAGTAGCAGGACCACGGGGATGGGGAGGACTGAAGACCAGCCCAAGGAGCCTTCCCTCCTAAATTGTGCTGGGCAACTCCCCCAAATGCTGGGTTTCCCACTGATAAGAACAAGAACAGCAGAGCTTTCAATATTCAGACCAAATAAGGGAAGTCTTACAAAAATGCTGGAAGGTAGACAATATTATGACCCCATTTTACAGGTGAGAAGACTGAGCCTCAGAGGTCAGGGGGCAGGTGAACTAAGATGGAATACTGGTCACCTGTGGCTTTGATTCTGAGCTCTCCTCCATGCTGCCTAGCAGGACAACCTTCCATACAGAGGGCTGTGTGGGAGCTGAGGGGTCAGATGGAGACCGGGTGTAGCTGGAAGGGTGTAGCTAGGAGGGAGCAGAGATGTGAGCACCCAGAGTGCTCCAGGGCCAGGGCCGGCCAGCCAGTCTCATGGAGGAGATGGAAAGGAAATCTGGAGGCAGACAGGCCCTGCGTTCGGCCTTCACTTCATCACTCTGACTTTGACCAGGACACCTAACCCCTCCTGAGCCTTGGCGACCTATCCCACAAAACGGTGCCTCTGGTCCAGGTACCTGGTTGCAGTGCATTGGCAACACAGCTGTCAGTGACTTTATCCCATGAATTCCTCGCCCAAGTCACAACCACTTGGAGGCTGGGCTTCCCAACATATCCATGAAATGAAATGTATATTGAGGACTTAAGAGACAGGGGTGGCAACAAAGAATGATGACAGGTAAGAATAATGATCCACACAAAAGGAATGAAAAACTGTAGCCGCCAAAATTCAAAAGACGTTTATTTCATATGAGTACACTAAGTACATCCATTACAACGCATGACATATTAAATTATGAAGATTCGTATTAGACACGAGCATGTCCACTCGTTACCAAGTGCACACGGTATTTGTGTGCTGTGTCTGTACTCTTGACTGGTCATTCGGCAATAAATCTTGAGTTCATCTCTTTACATAGGCATATACCTGTTGTCCAAAAGCATCCACTTAGGTATTTACAAATATAGGTTGTATTATTTAAAGTACTGTCAATAATTTATATTTAATTACATACTAATTTATAATTCAACACATCTGTCACATGTTGCAACAGATGGACTAGATGCACCCATCTGGCTGAACATCTTCATCGGGGCTTATTTTGGGGTAGGGCTTATATTACAAGCATCCTGAAAAATCATGCTGAGGCTTATTTTGCAGTTATGTCTTATTTTCAGGGAAATATGGTATCACTGGAATAGTTAGCCAGAGATTTTTATTTCTCTGGGTCCAACGGTCCCAGGTCAGCTTTAAAGCAGTTACAGAAGATGCAACTTCGCCTGTCAGCTCCCTTTAAGGAGGATGAAATCTCTGAGGGGGAAATGAGAAAGATTAGAAACCCTCAATTCTCATTTTTTCCTTTAACAGTTGGAGAGGGTATGAGGCTTTGCCAGTGGCAAATAAAGACTCGCTTTGGTGTTCCTCCAGACCTGCTTGTGATTTATTTCTTGAGTAGTGTAGGCAGCAAAAGTCCATAAATCTATTTGGGATTTTTCATCCTGAGTGGGGTGGACAGAGCAGTCATTTCAAAAGAAAGAGCAATAAACGTTCAGAACTTTTAGCACTAAAGAGCTCCGGAGACCCAGAAGCAGAGACTGTCTGGTAAGACTCGACCTACGGTGTTTGGCACATGTGAGCATCAGACACTGGTGGTTGGTACTGGCAGTGACCGGCAGCTTAGTATCGGTTGTTGGCACCCAGCATTATCTGGTGTCACCTGGTGACATCAGGACTGCCAGCAGAGCTGCACTTAATGATTTATGATTTCATTTCCAATTGAAACCTAGGCAGATTTGCAACACTACTATTATTTTATTATGAAAAACAGAAAAGACAGAAATTTCTTTAAATAACAAACTATACAAATAAAAAGGAGAGGGGCTGGGGATTTAGCTCAGTGGCTCAAGTGCTTGCCTGGTAAGTTCAAGGTCATGAGTTTGATCCCTGGTACCAGAAACAAATAGACAAACAAACAAGAAATAAAAAAGTATATAGAATGTTTCTGATGAACTAAACCTATGGATTCAATAACACAGAAAGTTTCCATGCTAGCCAGGCGTGGTGGCCCAAGCCTGTAATCTCAGTACTCTGGGAGGCTGAGACAGGAGGATCATTACAAATTCAAGACCAGCCTGGCCTCCAAAGTGAGCTCAAGGTCAGCCTGAACTGCACAGTGAAACCATGTCTTAAAAGGACAGAAAAAAAAAGTTCCCATGCTAAAGTAGATCCCATATACATGTGGTTCAGCCATTTTTGTTACCCAGAATAAGCCAAATCTATTCCAATTACTTAAAGTACAGAAAAATACAATTTAAATAAAAGGCCAGTGTTTATCTCATAAACCACATTCAATATATGCAGCATGGAACATAATCAACAAAGAAACAAGATATTAAGTTTCAAGTCTTTTGTAATATGAACACACTATTGGGAATATTTCTTGGTTCCTTATCCTGACAACAAAGACATTTTGGGTTTAGAGCAGAATAAAAAATGGAGACAGTTACTAGTTTGCAGGGGTGATTTTAAAATTGTTAGGTACTGTAGTGCCAGTCCCATGAATGATAACAGACTCCGAAAGTAAGGATTTTTTCCTGCGTGCTCTGGATGAAATGCATACCCTTTAAATGTACTTTCTGTAGACTTCTGTTTTTAATAAAGGCAATTTAAAATCTGGGGTCTTGCCTTTTCGAGTCAACACTGCCACAGCCAGGTAGGGAACATGGTCCATCTGGCCACCTGTGGGACCTGAGGGAATGAGCACCCAGTCACCCTGTTGGAAAAGGACGTGAAAGTCTGAAGCCCACTCTGACCTGAGGAAACCGAGGAGTAGATTTCAACTTTCATTTATTCATTCCATAGCAAACATTTTTTAAAATGCGGCTTGGATAAAATAATTCATATCAATATGGATTTAAGTAATTACACCTCTTGAGTGTGAGGGACTGTTTCAGGTTTCAAGAAAAAAAGCAGCTTTAAAAATTTAAACTGCTGCAGCCACTGTGGAGCCCGATGAAGGATAAGCAGCAAGACTGTCTGGCCATGTCACCCGGGCTCTACTGGGGCTTCAAAGTGTCCATCGATGAGGTCCCCCAGTGACCGCCAGGTCATGCATTCACAGTGCCTGGGGCACCACCACTGCACCGCACGACAGTGCTGTGGGCAGAGGGACTCCTGTGCCCTCACCAACAGTGCAGGAGGCGGCGCGGCCGCCATGTGGCTCCCTCGAGAAGTACTGTCGGGAGGTGCAGAGCACCTTCAGGTCAGCAGCGCCAGCCTCAGAAACACAGTGACCACGTGGCCCAGGAATCGGTCCTGTCATTATTAGAAACCGTACCAGCAGCTTTAACCAGTCGTTTCCTCGGTGCTTGGGGTATAAGGGGATGACTCTTACCAGCAAATCGACTCCCCTCTCCCTCTGCCCAGCTGCTTTCTGCGACACCCCGGCCCCAGCTGTCTGGGATCCCAATGGAGCCTGGCACCTCTCCTACCAACAGTACTGAATCCCCTGCAGGGGGAGGGGACACAGCCAGCGTCCTGAGTCACACAGACAGGCCCCAGAACACGATGGAGCAAAGACCCATGGGGCTCAATCACATGAAGTAAGGCTTATTTAAAACACATTTCATTCAAGGCAAATTTATGGATTTATAGCACAGGAAAAAGGTCACACTTTGAACTTTTGGTTTCTTCTCGATGTGTGTTAAAAATATGAAACATTCATTACAAAACTAGATCAAATGTTGTTTTGGCTCCACTGCAAATTCTGAGTGAAATTTAAATATCAAAAAAAATCCCGTATGTTTGATCTTCGAGCACATTTTGAATTGGGGAACAGTATTTTTAACTGGCAGTGGGGCCTGCCTTATGAGATTTGTCAAATTGTGGATTAAGCTAAAGATTTATCTTGCCAGCCTTTAGGCACAGGCACTTTCCCTAATACCTACAGGTTTTGCTGAAAAACTTGTATTTGGACATGATTAAGAAAGAAAGAAAAAAAAAGGCCTGGGGACAGGAGTGAAAAATACAGCAGAGAGCGCGTTTCAGGTTGAGGGTAAACTTGGCTCTGGAGGCTGAGTCACAAGCTCAAAACCAGCCCGAGCGACTCAAAGCAAAAACAGACAAAACCCACAAGCACCCAGCTTCCTTCACCTAATTGATAAAAGACAAGCAGCCTAATGAAATGAGAGAATGCCCTTGTCACAGCATAATTTCCATTTACCTTAGACAAGCAACAATTTTCTCTAATTATACATTTAGAAGCCTACGAAAAATCATATGGAAGGCAATGAAACTGAATTTTGATCTTTCACATGAGTAAAATACATCATTTTAAGTTTAATGTTAGAAATAAATGACTAAAAAAAAGAAATAAATGACTGTACAGATGAGCAAATGTTCAGTAAGCTTTAGTAACTTTCATTTTTTCCTTCCAAATGTCTTTTTTTTAGGTTTCTGGAAAGGTATTACCATAATCACACTGCAGCTTCAGAAAAGAACCCTTTGCCTTGGTCTTCTCCAGTCTCGGTCCAGCTCCTCTCTGCCGTTCCGGTGCTATTCTGGAGGGTGTTATCTGGGTTACAATGTAGTGACCTAAATGATTTGTTCTATTTCTTGTTAGAAAGGTTCAGATTGCAAACCTAAATTTATTAACATATAATCAAAGCAAATACATTGTTTTCAAGCATACCCTTTCAGGTATTATATTTGAATCCTTGCCCCTCCAATAATACCACTCTGTCTAGGACAATATGAAAACAAAGTTCTCATACACAGTTTCAGGCCTATTTAAAGGTAGTTTGAAGTGAGAGAAAAATGTGTCTCCTTTCGGGAAAATGTGCGTCTCCTTTGGGTAAACTGTGTCTCCTTCCGGTAACTCACTCCAGACTCTTCTGATTATGGTGCCCTGAACAAAATGTCTCACTTGAAACAATCAGAAAAGCCAAGAGTGCTCTCAATGTTCACTTTGTAGAAAAATAGCAAAATGTTTTCATGTACTTAAACGGCCAACTGCTTAAAAAGCTGCCAACTTACAGATCAATGGGCTCCTCTTACTACTGTCCTCAAATGCATTCGAATGTCCACACTAGTACAGAGAATAACATGCTCCTCCATACACAACTCAGCAGTACGTGGTGACTGTTGTCCAAGTGCCAAGTGTTAAATGACACAAATCCCTGTCTGACGGAGCTACTGTTCTGTCTTCTTTCTGTCCTTTCAAAATAAACTGCGTTTTTTGAAAATAAAGTAGATGTGCTTTTTCCAAGTAGAACGTACTCATTCACAGCTATACTCTCCAGGTGACTGTATCTGATCTTTCCGCTATCAGGGTGGCACTGCTGAGAATGTAGGGGTCAGGCACATTTAATTATAAAATATATACAACATTTGAAAGGCAAATTGCAAGACTGTCCCACTGTCGTTCCCTCCCTGTCCCTGGGGTCAGTGGTAATACTGAAGAACAACACATCACTCTGAATTGGGCTCAAGTTTTCTCAACAAGACCCCAAAATATGTCAATAAACACAATTCAACTACAGTACTCAGTTGCCTCCTGTGGAATTTGTAGCATAGAAAAGACTTGAACACCAGGGTCATATTTCTGGGTTTCTTTTCCCTAGACTGATGTGGTTTTGTTTTTTGCTTGCCATGTCTCTGGTGCCATTCAATATTCCTTCATTTTCAATTAAAAATGATTATGCAGCCGGGCATGCTGGTGCACACCTGTCAGCCCAGCACCCTGGGAGGCTGAGGCAGCAGGACCATCAGTTTGAGCCCAGCCTGGGCAACTTAATGACTTAGACCCTGTCTCAAAATAAGAAAATCAAAAGCGTTCAGTGTAAAGACACTGATTCAGATCTCCCATTCTATCAAAACAACAACAACAAGCAAAGCAAAACAAAACAAAAAATATGAAGAAAAAAGAATAAACTAGGATTCATATAAATTTTCATTTATTCCATATGTTATATAGCAGCTTCAAGTAACCTATTTTTACTCTTTGCTTTGATTCATTTGAGTTGTGAAATCAAGTCTTGTTATAACTTTATAAAAATATCAACCTTGATTATTTTCCTTAACAAGGTTAAAACATCCCAACTGTAGAAATCTATTGTAATGTGAAAACTTGGGCTGACTTTTGAACTTTTCAATGATACAAAATGACTGAAGAGCCAAACATCTAGGAATTCATTTTGTGAACACTGAAAACTTCTCTAACAGTCAAGCACAGTAATACATCCAACCCACGGGCCTGCAGGGTGTGGGCCCTGCAGTACCCCGGCTGGTCACAAACAACTCCGTGGAAGACAGGGCTGCGGTTCCAGACCCCCTGAGTGGGAGAGAGCTCATTCTAGTCTCTTGTAGAGCTCTGACAAGCGACACCTAGGGAGACTTCCCAGCTGTCTCCTGCGAAGCGTCAATTTATGAAGCATAAGCTTGGGGCAGAAGACTCAAGGGATCTTCTAAGTCATGCTTCTTTTTTGCTCTATAGCAAACATAATTTTTGAAAGAGACCTGAATTGGCTCCAGTGGACAGCCAGGATGGGAAGGCTGGGTAATCTTTCTAAATTCTTTGGTCCCTGGTGGTGCCAGAGCTCCCCCACAGGAGGCCTTTGTCTGGCAGAGGAGATGCAGAGGCGCAGCTCTCACTGCAGGCTGAAGCCGGAGCTTGTGACCGACAAAGACCTACAGCAGCTATGGCTGCAGCCGACCAACTGGGGCCAGGCAGACACAACAGCAAGGGCTTCCTGTTTCTGGTGGCATAAGCGTGCGCGCGCGCGTGTGTGTGTGTGTGTGTGTGTGTGTAATGGAATCTGAATACTATGCTTCTTCCCTTTTAAACAAGTGGAACATATGCACATAATACAGCCCTCCTGCAGCACGGCAAACAGCAGAACATGTATGCTCATTGAAGCCCCAGCTAGACTGAAATGAGTAATACCTAAATTTCTTTTCCAGAGTAACGCATATAAAACAATAGACCTTTTCACATTAAATTATTTTCCAAACTCTTACAATATAATTTCAGTAAAAAGTACATACTTTCTCAGTGACTGCAGCACACAAACACAAAAATGACGGTTTAGAACCATTAAAATATCGAGGACAGGATCCAAATATTTCTTTTGTGAGTAGTTAATTTAAAAACATACGATAAAATCATACCAAGAACTGGACAAATACATGAGCTTTTAAAATTACTATTATGTTTTAGATGACATGGGGGCCTTCACTGGTTCTGGGAGCCCAGTATCTGCTTGGAGGCATCACCAGCACAGTAGCAGCGGGGACATCAAACTCTAGGAGGGAATGCCAGTGGGGCTGGGGGGGGGGTTCTGTTTAAATGCCCTCAGGGTCGTGCAAAAGCCCAGTGCAAAGTGTTACTCACTAGTGATGGATGACGGAAGTCCATCCAGTTAATCCACTGGGCACATTCACTCCTCAGCACTGGTTTTAAAAAAAAGATCCGTTTTACAACATAGTCAAATGTAAAACTGAGCAGTTCTTTTCTTGCTTTTACACTGCTCACACATTTCCCAGGGTGACACAGAGGGAAATGGAATGCCTGTGTCCCACAGCTGCGGGTGGTGGGGCCCAAGGCCAGCTCATCACTGTGCTGAGCAGCGACTGCAGCCTGCCAGGCTTGCAGGCTGCTTTCCTCCGGAATGCTTGCCGCCTTCCCTTGCAGTAACAGCCCATCCCACACACCTTAAAGGGGTGATGGCCCCTTCAGCTGGAAGCTCCTGGAACAGACCCACGGAGGCAGGTGGTGCAGGTGCAGGTCCCAGTCCCAAGAGCTGCCTGTCAGGACACATCTCAGCTTCCACCCCCTGGACGATGAGGAGTCGCCTGTGTGTGGGGGCAGTATACACAGCAACTCTATTGCCTGCCTCCCCCAGGAGCTGGGTGCAGAGACCTAGACGAAAATACGGCTATGCACAAGGCAACCTATTCCCTGACACTGAAGTGTTTTAATTCCATCCTGCAAAGTCTAAGATATGTTTAATGTCAGACATAAAAATTTAAGTAGTAAGTAGGAATCATTTCAAGTTCTAAGTTCATAGATACCAAAATAAGTATGTACCAAAGAAAAGGAGCTGTGGTTTCTTCAGTAGTTCCCAGTGTAGACAGACACTGTCCAGCAGCGGTGCAAGGCTAGCACAGTGGAGGACAGTCTCACTCCTGCAGGGACATCAGCGTCCCAGGGACCCACGCTCAGCTTGGGGCCTGCACCATTCCAGCTCCAGCTCTTTGGTGGATCTGGTTGTGGCTGAGACCCAGTGCAGCCTCCTGGAAGCCCTGGGGCCCTGAGGTCAGAGGCCATTGCTATTTCTGTGACACAGTGGTGGCTTGGACAGTTCCACCACACCAGACCGGGCCTTGTTGAGGAACTTGGGAGCTCGGCGCAACAAGCGCTGGGCCTCCGTGAAGGTCTCAGTCAGCTCCTTCTTCCACTGTGCAAACTCTGGGTCGCTCTGGAGGGAAACACAAACATGAGAGTTGCGACATGATCATCCATGTTGCCAACAGATCCAGTCATGACTAACAAAGCTGGGTGACTAGAGTAGAGGGACCCTCCAGCTGGACCCTGCCCACAAGTGCCTTAAAACCTCCAGATGAGAATCTCTGCCTTGGATTTCATTATGGATCGATTTTTATTTCTAAAGCAAATGGTCTATAAAATGACATATTGGGGGAGTTCTGACCAAGTAAAAAGCACCTCTGCGTGTGTAAGGTAGTAATGAAGTTATTAAAGAGGTGTCAAGTGGGGTACAGTGTGCAAAATGTCACAAGTTCAAGCCCAGCCTGGACAATATAGTGAGAACCTGTCCCAAAAATAAAAGGAGGGCTGGGGGTGTAGCTCAATGGCAGGGTGCCCTGGGTTCCATCCCCAGTACAGGAGGTATGCAAGCAAAAACGAAGGTCAAAGTTAGGCTTATCTAACATGATTTTGAGGAAAATAAAGTATTTTCCCTTTGTGAAGTCACACTGACAGCTTCATGATAAGCTAACTTACTTATTTCACATAATTTTCCCTTCCATTTTTCAACAATTGTTTCTTTAAAAAAATAACTATTAATTTGCTGAAAATCTTATACCTCAGGGATTTCCTGCTGAATTTGTAAATGATAAATGATACAGGAAGTCTTGTTACCAGACTGTCAGCCTCACTGAATATTTATGTAACTAAATAACTTTCACCTAAAGAGCAGATAAATAAAAATAAAAACTTACCTCACATTGCAAGATAAACTGCTTCCCTCCTTTTATTCTAAACAAGATGCACTTTTTGTCTTTAATCTGAGTTTCTTCCACAGAGAGAATCTGTTCCATGGTCAGTAAATTTTGCTAACCATAAAAGTAAAAATTATAAATGACTTAAAATTTATTTCATGATTTCTTAAGTTATATATAAGTAATGACACCAAGAACTTAGAACAAATTTAAAAATGGCATTTTTTCTTTGATATTTTACAAGTGAGGGAGAAATGGCTATAAAAGAACATGTAGAAAAGCTCAAATTATAACATTTCAGAGCAAACTGCAAAGAAAGCAATGTTTCTGCTAGAGGGCAAAACAGCACAGCGTTCCCTCCTCACAGAACTGGTTTTGAGTGATTTTAGGACTTGGAGGAGCACATTGTTCCCTGCTCACTAGCTGTTCTCCATATGGTCAGCAGGGGGCAGTGCTGTGCTACAGATGAGTCCCTCAAGCAAATGGTGTGGCTCAGCTGTAACCCAGCAACTCAGAAAATGCTTGGTGATGCTTTTTTGTAAGCTAAGAATATTCTGATAATATCAAAATGATGTTCTAAATACAGGTGACATCCTTCAAAGATTGTCAGTGTTATTACGTTAAGTGAATGCTATAATGTCACGAGTTCCTTACCATTTTATGTTTTTTTGGATAAATACTCCAGGAATCCTAAATGAAAAACAATATCATCATAAACTCTCAAGTTCTCTTTTTTACTTGTTTATACTTAACAAACAAACCTATGTACTAAATGATGAATCTTTTAAAAACCAAGATAAGTTTCTGCATCTAACATGATATTAAAATTTTGTTTTTAAAGTTGTCAGATATTCTGAAAAGTGGGACAATTTCCCTTTCACCTGCACAACAGTGACCTGCCAGCCGACAACACAGTAAATGAGTAATTTGCCCAGGTCCATTCATCACCCGGGGACAGACTGAACTTTGAGGAGCTACTGCAATTTATACTAGCACTTGATAGAATTCAGAGTCTTGAAACACAGTCTTAATAATTGCAACTCAGACCTAGACCTACCTATAGTAATTTTCTAAAAAATGACATTTATGGCACAAGTAATATTGAGAAGATCTTGTTGGTTTTTAAAGGAATGTGGTAATATACACTTGCAATCATTTGTACCAAAATAGCAACTTCCCCTGCAGGGATTAGAAAACAATCCCAAGTCCAAGGCACAGGCCTGGGTCTCCCACTTCCTCTACTTTAGTGTTTATTTATCTTTGATATCTTTTAGATATACGTAACAATCACAGGGAAATTTGTACTGTGGGTTAGGGTCTCCCCTCCCTCACTCCTTCTTCTTATTTATAAAATCTTTGTTTCTAAATTTTTCCCTCTATTCTTTTTTTCTTATCTCTTCCTTCCTTTCCCCTTCTCCTCTCTTTACTTTTGTTCCCTTTCTCATTTCCCAATATCTATTGTACATTTTGGTCCTTATTTATACTTTCTGTTTCTCACATCAGAGAAATAATGTGGTATTTAAACATACGTGTGATTTATTTCATTTAAAAGTATGGCCCCAAGGTGCATCTATTTAGCTAGAAATGTCCCAAGCTTAGCTTTCTTTACGGCAGAGTAGTACTCCATTATATATACAAAATGCATTTCTTTATCCATTCATTGGTTGATTCTTTCCACTTTTGACTTCAAGAGAAATAATGGGCAGTATTCCCATCACCTAATGCACAAACTCTGTGCCTGACACTGGAGACCACTATGCTCCCCAGGAGTAGACACACTGCCCTCCCCCAGGGTTGGCTCCTTGCATAGGGACCAGCCCTGGCTCCACACACAGTAGCCACTTAATAACCCCATCTGAGTTGTCAGTAGATACAGCAGGAATTAGAAAATTTCCCATCTTGTTCATCTGCATGAGCTCTGGAAGGGGCCCAAAAGGGCGCTGTGACCCCCTATGGAACCCATCCACACAATTCCAGCCAGGTGAGGGGAAGGTATGGTTTGGTGGCCTCACCCCCCTCTGTCAAGTATCATGAGTGACATTTCATCTGACTGGACTTGAAAGACCGAGTGCACGGGAAGAGCTGGGTCCCCATCCTTCCACACCCACACCTGTCTAGCTACGGCCCCTGGGTGCCAGACTCTGCCTCTCTGAGCTCTGACGTCCTCTTCATCCATCAGAAGTGGGACCTTTGAAGTGTGCTAAACAGACTTAACTCTGTGGGGTTTTTTGGGGTGTGTTGTGTGTGTGTGTGTGTTACAGCACCTGGCCTCGGATAAACATGTAAACATTAGAGTAGCCCTCGTGATTTCTGTCCCTCTGGTTTCCCACAAGAGGAAACAGGCTTGGAGAGGCAATGGAAAGGGCTCCATGTCCAGGGGCACTGAGCTGTGGACGTGAACCCGTCTGGCCCCCTTTTCAGCTGTCCGCTGCTTGACCTGCCAACTGCTCAACCCATCTGAGGGCTCGGGGCCTTGGACTTGGTTTTCTCTAAAAGACACTTACTATTTTCAGAGACTCACGGCCTGGATGTTTAACAGTCAAAGTATGACTGCTGCAATCTTGTGATACACAGTGAGATACACAGGGCTTAGGGACATGTTCTGGAAAACATGTGGGCAACATGAGGTCACCACGTGACACCGAGCCTGCTGGAAGCTGGGCTGGACGCGCCCCCAGGACTCACCCGTGATTCGCCCTCTCCTCTCCACTCAAGCCTGTTAGGGAAGAGGTAGAAGTAGCGGCGCTGCCACTGCGTGAGGAAGGGGTTGCCCAGCTTCAGCATGTGCCCGTGCATGATGCAGTCCTTGCCCAGGGCGTAATCTGTGGGTGGAGAGTGACATGGAGAGTTACCTGGGCCTGGCACAGGGCGGTCTGGAGGTGGGCACGGTCTCTGGAATGCAGAGCGGCATGCTTCAGGGGACAGCCACCCTTCTGTAACTCTAACACGCTACAGAAACCATCATTTCCACTTCTAAACATGTGGACCGAGTGTCTGAACTCAGGTTTCCAACTCCCTCTCTACTAACGTGTTGCACGGCTGATTCTTAGGATTCCAATGAATTCCCCATGCTCATTTATTCCTTGGAGAGGTCCAATGTCATTCCAAACCCTTTTTTAATTAATTTATTTTACTGTACATAAATAATAAAGAACAGAGAGCAAATCTGAGCTATCCTCCAAGTACCTTTGCCTTTTCAGAGTACAGAGACTGGCCCTTTTACCTTTCATTCCATAAATACTACTACAGTGGGGGACTTTCTGGGCTCAGGCAGCTGAGGGGATACAAGGTCAAACATGGTTCATTCCTCAGCCTTAGATCAGGCTTGTTCCTGACACACGGCTGTGTACAGAGACAACTCACACTCCAGTCTGACTACTTTTTTGAGATACTATCTCTTAAAAAAAAGATAAATTTTTAGCCTTCACAGAAAACTTTATGATTGTGTTAAAATCAGTTGGTCACTGACATGTTTGTTCGTTCATTCATTCATTCATTCATTCATTCATTCAACAAGTAGTCTGTGAAAGCCCAAGTGCTGGGCATGTTCTGGATTCAGCAATGTATAAAAAAGACAAAATCCTGGCCTATGGAGCTCACAGTCTAGTGTGAGCTTCAGACAATAAGCAAAGAGGCAAAGCTAGGTCATCAGGTCACAGGAGGGGAAAGGACCCGGGAGAGAGGGGGTGGGGAGGGTCATGGGGACCAGGTACGGCATGAGGCACTGCCATTTCAATCTGGAACCTGGAACATGCTTGCCTTTCCAAAGTATTTAAAATATAAGTATCTTCCCCCTCCCACCAGAGATCTAAACCTACACTAGATTTTTCTGTAGAAACATTTGTGAAATCATTAACCAAGGTCTAGTTATATGTAAAGTATTTACTAACACATTATTTATTAATACATGAAAATCAGTTCACTCATTTGTTCTAATTACAGCTCTAATTAAAAGAATACATTTTAGCAGTCATTAGGATACATATTTTTCCTGGATCTAATTTGTCAGGATCCTAGGACCATCATGGCAAATAACTGCTGGTACAAGTTCCCTGGGACATCTGTCATGGCAAGTGTATACCAGGGGGACCCCAAGGAGCTTGCACATAAAGGCTGTGTCCCTGCAGAACCGGGATGGGGTGCAGTTAAAGGGGTGTAGTGCTCCCTTGTTATATTCTGGCAGCAACCACACAAGGAATAAACCACCCAGAACTGAAGCCGCTGTTCTAGGCAGGTGATAAATGCCCCTGGCAAAGTGTCACGGAGGACCAGAGACTCCCATACCAACAGGCTTCCACCAATGTAACCTTCAAACAGAACGAAAGTGTCTTTGGTCCTTCTTATGCATATGTCATCTCACCTTCGTAGAGTCCTAGCTGGGAGGGAAAATGAGATGACATCTTACCTTGGTGATCAGCTATAGTAAACCTAAACATCTTACGAAAATAAATAAATCTTAGACAAACCAAGAGTAACAATATGTAGCAAATCAAGAATGAGTGATTTTTAATACTTGATGTTGTTTTCCATTTTGGAAATTCTCTTTGGCTCCTCCTTAACACATTCTGTAACATAAATGGACTCACACGCCTCCCTCCTGAAAAGTGACAGATCATGCCATGTTCCTCCCCAGGACCCTACCCATGTCAGGGGCCAGTGCAAAGTCAATGTGCAAATCCATCTTCAAAAGCCTGCACTTGCTTGCACTCTGAGACACTCAAGATGGTGACAGCAGCACATTCACCCTGTACCCAGAGTGAGGTGCAGGGCACACAGCAGCTAGGCCCGCCCTGTTCTCAACACCGCCTCACTGTATCCACGAGGAACGAGCTTCCTACCTTGCTCCCAGTACTGCCTGACGGTCACTCAGAGGAAAGAAGCCTGGCTGGCTCAATACATTTTTGCTTATATGCTGACTAAAGACTTCTAAATTATTAACTGAACTCTCTCAGTCCACACAAAACTAAAACAATGACCAGCATTTTTTTCTCTGCTGGAAAATACTTTATGACCCAAGTGCTTTTTTTTTTTTAACTTCATAAGAAATTGTGAAAATTCATTGCATTTAAAAGGTATCAAGACACGTTAGTTCTCTTACCTTCCTCATGGCCAAGTTGTTTATTTTTTGCTCTCTTCCTGGCTTCAATTTTATCAGTGTCTGCGTTTACTGCTTCATAAACTGTCTCCGTCACTTCCTGCTGCCAGCGCTCAGAGATGACTAAAGGGAAGTTCCTGTAGAGTTCTTGGTCGCAATCAAGCAGCTTATTAGGAAATCAAAATATTTGTGATTTAGCATATTTTCAAAGACAACAGTCAACAGCACTACACCCATGGTAACCATCACAACTGTATACAGGAAGACAGTTAGCAGACAGCACATAATCACTGAGAGCTTTCAGTAGTGACAGATCTCCACCGACCAGGACTCAAGCCACCAGAATTTAGGTTCACAAGTGACTGGCACCTTGCTCCATCTGGGTCAGGTAGACTGGACCTCATCTTCTGTTCCAGCATTTTTGTCAATGAAAACTAACATACATGTGGTTTTACTGAAGTATTAAAAGATTCTGGTGACTAAGTAAAATTTTAATTATCATCAGGACATATTATTTATAAATATATGAGAATAGGTCTGTATAGTGTTAGTAACAACTATAGCACATATTATAATATGCTTAAAATTATGAGGGCTTCCCAACCTACCTTCAGTTAATCTGTGAAGTTAGGAAACCACAAAGTAAGCTAGGCTGAATTTAATATTCCCTGAATCTTCCAACTAATTAAACACTACAATCGTGTATAAATAGAAGGCAGAAGACACATGGCATTTAGGCAACGTAGCCTCCAGGAATCGCTGTAATACAAATTACACTTAATGGTAGCATTTTTCTTTCCAATGATTACTCAGCTTCTTCACAGATTCTTCATTCTGCCCTTTCAGTGAGACTGCACTTTGAAAATGAGTGGGGAAAAAAAGTTGTTTTAGCCCTCAGAAGGACGGCAGAAGACAGACACAAACACATCCTGTCGGAAGCACAGTCTCTTGAGAGACGTGTTCTCCTTCATAAGCTGTCTTTTGTCTAGGAGAGCAGCCAGAGGGACACAGGTCTGTAGTAAGGTATCCAGAAGGAAAAGACAGCGTGAGGAGGGGGTACCTGCCTGGTGCCTCAGCAAATCAGTGAGCACAAGAAGCACCACTGTCCTGTCATCCCCTCCAGGGCCGTTCCCTCTCCAGTCTGACCATCTGTCATAACAGGGTCCCATTTTGTGGTCTACTGGATTGGCAGAACTTTGCTCCTTTCTACTTTCTTCCAATGTCCAAACCACACCGAGAGCAGATCGTCCGCAGCTGTGACTGGGATGCGCGGCGTGTGCACACCAGTGTGTGAGTGGGAGTGAGTGTGTGCTGGGGAGGTGAAGACCCCCAGTCTGCAGGTGCCTGTGCTGGGCACACAGGTGCAGATGCACAGGTGCACACTGGGAGAAGGCGTGGCCCAAGTCCACATGCACCTTCATATTCTTTGGGTTGCCTAACAAAGTTAAAGAACAGATTGTTTTGTAAGATGTAGCTTGGATGGATGTGGTGCTCATGCCTATAACCTCAACTTCTCAGGAGGCTGAGGCAGGATGGTAAGTTTGACCCCAACTGGGGCAACACAGTGAGATCCTATGTCAAAAAATGAAAAGCACCAGGGATGTAGCTCAGTGCTACAACACCCCTAGGTTCCACAGCAAACAAACATATACCTCCTTTCACTGGACTGAGCCTCCACACTCAAAGCTGTGTCCCTGCTACTTACAACTTCCACTTCTACCTGTCCCTGTCCTCCAAACTACAGGGGGAGAAGACAGCTTGTCAAGCACCGACTCCGTGCCAGGAGGCTTAGGTTATCTCATTTATGCTCACAGCGAGCTTGACAACAAAACCACCCACTTCACAGGTGGGAAAACCTAGGCTCCCAAGAGGTTAAGGAATTGCTCAAATGCATCTTGCTGCCAAATGGCAGGTCTGAGCTGAGTCTGCTGCTTCAAAGCCTAGATTCTTGTTTACAAAAATTTTAAGTATGAGAGACTCTTTTTAACATGAAAACATTTGGTGAGATCCCACATAATAGTAGTTTTATTTCTGGTACCCTTTGATGGCGAGCAGCACATCTGATGACAATGTTCTGTCACGACAGCAGCAATCCCTTTAAATGGCTGTCAGTGGCTTGCTCCCCACAGCCCACTGTACAGCAGGTCTTGCAATCCTGGCAGCTACTGACCATTGACGCTGCAGACAATGATCAGTGCCTGGTCTGGGCACTGCTCTTGCTGCTGTCCCTTGGACAGCTATGTCCCAGATGATGGGTATCTCCAAGCTGCTCAGCAGCTCCCTACCCCTGCCCTATTCCCTCAGCTCTCCCCACTTTGCCTGGACCCAGTCCCACCTCCTGAAAGCTCCTGAGACTATTCCGATGGTCTTTCTGGCTCAGCCCTCCTCTCGTGATGCCACCATCAGCCCTACCTAGCTGCTGTTCCCTTCCCCAGCCACCCACCCAAGCACTTGGCACTTCTGTGCCACTTCTCCCCTATCTGCCTATGTGGTGTCCTGGATGTTTCTAGCAACAGCTTCTGCTAGGCCCTTGCCTCTTACAGCCCTCCTTTTCTTTAGCCGACAGTGAGTGTTACCACAATATGACAGCCTTCACTGGGAGTAGGTACCTGGAGGGACACATGCAGGGATCTGCAGAAGAGGATAATAGCAGGCAGCTGAGAAGAGATGAGGGTTCAAGATAGTGGGGACACCTGAAGAAGCTTTCAGGGCTGAGACAGCGTGACATGTAGTAATACACTTTGTCTTAGCATTTGAAAGACAGTGATTTTTCTCTCATGACTCACCACATGTAATTATGTCTTGTCTCTACTTGGAAAAATAATGATATGAACAAAAGTTTGAAAAATACAGAGGATGATGTAAAAAACAGTGATTATTTCAGCTTTGATTGACAAATGCAAAATGATTCATATTGACTGCATTTTTCATGCCGACACAAGGAGATCCAAGTACTTAGAAGGGTTCAAACAACTGGCTCTTTTGCACTAGGTGTAATATGTTTGCGATCATAGTTGTTTTTCCATGCTCTATATATGTTCAAGTTTTCTTTCAATCACAAAATTCCAAATCAATAAGAATTGGACCATTCTGTAATTCATTGAAAATAAAATTATTAGTACAATGAAAGCTTTCATGGTTTCTAGCTAATTTAGATCTTCTTTCCCCTAGCACCAAGGATTAAACCCCAGACCCTCACACTGAACTACATCCCAGCTCTTTTTATTTTTCATTTTAAGGCAGAGTTGCCCAGGTAGGATTCTAATTTAGGTCTTTAAATTACAGAGTCTTAAATATAGATACTCATTTGTAAGTTACATTTCATGAAGACAATTCTATGACAATCACTAAGTTTACCTGATTCCCAACAGAAACTTCACACATTAAAAAAAAAAAGAAAATAAAAAAAGACTGTTCCGTATGTACCTTAATGCCTTTAGTATCTTCTTCATCAAATGAGCCAATGTCAAAAGCGTCCGCAGCATTGACTTCTCCCCGGGGAGGAATCAGGGGGGGTGGGTACTGGAAGAGCCAGAGAAGCAGGACACAGTTACGAGAGGCTCTTACGACCCGCTCCCCGCTATGCTCTGACAGCAACTTGCCCGGCCGAGCAGCGCTCTACTCAGTGCCCACAGCCACACTGCACAGTCACACTTGAGCCCTGGCAATGAAGAGTCCTGGGGAAGACTAAGGATCCAGGCAAACTGAAGAAAAAAAGACTCACGTCCAAATCTGAAATCATTTTTAAATAAGATGAAGCCTCCAGACTATACATCCCCACCTCAGTTTTGAGGACGTGCCCAGTCCCAGATAATGGTCGCAACATGCTTTGGACTTGCTGGGGCCACACAGAGTGCCACCCCAGAGCTATCAGGTGGTGCCACTGAACGTGTGGCCGTGCCCCAATTCTAATCCAGCAGGACTCGGAGCTCATGTGCCCCTCATTAGGGAAAGCCCTCACTCTGCAGGGCTGAGTTCATGTAGAAAGGAGTCCAAAGAAGATAATCAACATTTAAAAAAATTTACATTGAGATGTTTCCTGTATTAATGCAAATATAGTAGTGCTTCAGTAAGGAAAGGGGCTGGGGTGTGGCTCAGGGGTAGAGCATGCACGTAGCCTATGTGAAGCCCTGGGTTCCATCTGTAGCACAAAATGAATATAAAAATAAAAAATAAGGAAAGGGAATTATGCTGATATAAAAGCCTACTAATTCTTAAAATTATGTGGTACTGGGCTTGCAAATATACATAAAGTTAGAAGTGTCCAGAATACTGTGTAGAAATATGGTTACATATTGAGAAAAGAATTTAAGAAGATGAGAAAAAAGCTAAAAAAGTCTCGCTTACATGGATTTTTGATGAATTTATGGAAAAGATATTTTCAGAAGTTTTGTAGTTGTCCTTCAGTAATTGTAGGCGATGGGCTTCAGGTCAAGCTGGACACCAAGATTCAAACATGCTCAAACCTCTCATCTACAATGGCACAGCAGCTGCATATGACCTATGCAATCCTCCCATGTACTTAAATCATCTCTAGACTACTTATGCTTAATGCACCGTAAATGCTGTGTAAGTAGCTGTTATGCTATATTGCATAGGGAGGAATAATGACAAGAAAAGGTCTGCACATCCTGGGTACAGACACAGTTTTCTTCCTGCGTGTGTTCCATCCACGGTTGGCTCAATCTGTGGATATGGAATCTGCAGATATACAGGGCTGACTGTACAAGGAAATGAGGAGGACGAAAGCTATCCCTTGGGAGTTGGCCACTTAGGTTGCAGAACTCTGCAAATGGGAAGCTGAGGTGGGAACCCTGGGGCATAGAATCAGGAAGCCAGCAGTATGGAGACAGAGACAGAGAGGAGAGGGGTGCAGGGGGAGCCTGAGGGAGTACCTTTTGTAGGTAGACGTGCTGCCAGTCGATGCCCTTGAAGAAGCTGTGCTCTTTCACTTCCTGTGCACTGATGAAGAAAGACAGTCCTCGCAGAGGTGAGTATGCATTTGGAAATACAACAGAGACTTTGCAAAAAATGTCTCCTGTTAAGAACACAGGGATTATCTCCAGCTCTTTAAGGAAGCAAGTAAAGAAAGCTTCTTTCTGAGCAGCACTGGAGGTCTTGCAATGTTCAGAAATATTGCAGGCTGCACCTGGAACATGATCCTTTATGTGGGATGCTTCTTCCAGTTTGTGATAATGTAGAAGTTTTCACAGGTATGACATACACGTATGTCTGTTTCACACATCACATGGAGATACATACGTTATATATAAAAACCTTGAAGGTAGGCAGAATACACATATGTATGATAATTACGTATGTGTATATATGATAATTATATATGTGTATATATATGATAATTCTGTGGTTGTCAGAATGTAATTTATGTAAGAATTAAACTGGAGATCCACATATTAAAGAAATTTATGGCAAATAACTACAAGTTTGATGAAGACAATAACATGAAAATGATAGGAATCTGAAGCACCAAGTATTTAAGTGCAAACTAGAAATCTAATAATATAGTGTATGCCAAACTCCATTAGAGGCTAAAACAACCAATTTCTCCTGGGTCCTAACTAAGACCTACTGCATGCAGAACTAAGGTTGTAAGCTGAGACAAGGGCCATGTCCCTGCACTCCCAGCAGGTTCCTCTCAGGCCAGTCTGTATCACACAGCCCAATGCTGCTCCTCAGCTCCCTCCTCCACAGGTTCCCTGAGGCATGTGGGCCAGCCCAGGCTCTTCTCTGTCTGTATTTGCTCTTCTTTGACTCCACATCTCCATGACAAGCACCCTGGCTCCAGAAAGCCCATGTATCCAAGTGCCCTACACACCTTACAGTCAGGTTGTGGGGACAGAGGAGACTGACTGACGGCAGAGTGGCAGAGCTGCTTCCCTGGGTACAGGGTCAATGTACTGACCTCCCAACTCAGTAGCGCTTGTGTGTGTGTATGGGGGACACAGGACTAGAGCTCAGTGAAGGGCGGCTTTGACCCTGGTGTATGTATGAGCATGCACGCAGACATACACGTGTCCACAGACAAACCTCCTTATTAGGAGGGTGTAGAATTTCTGAAAGCTTCTATTTTTTTTTTTTTTTTTGGTACCGGGGATCGAACTCACAACCTTGCGCTTGCCAGGAAGGTGCTTAAGCCACTGAGCTAAATCCCCAGCTCAAAAGCTTCTATTTTTAAGAAATTACATTTGCTTAAGATTGTAAAAAAGAAATCAGTTAAGGATGAATATTTTAAGAAATCAGAAAGCAAAACAACCAAAGGAAAGATAAAGATAAAACATAAGATCAGGAGCACTGGAGACCATTCAAGAAATCCCAACATCAGGTTTAATAGGGGTTCTAAGAGAAAAGAAATGTCAACTTAGTAAAGTAAGAGCATTCCTCACACTGAAGGACACGAGTCTTGGAACAGAAGTGCCTGACGTCGTGAGGGATGTGATAACTGAGCTCAGTGATCAGCACTGCTTGTTGGAGGGTAGTAAAGTGCCATCTTCAAAGTTCTGAGGTAAAAGTAATACTGATTTTGCATCCTCTATCAGGTGTGGAGAGCAGCCATGTTTGGAGGCAGCAGGAAGACATTTCAGGTAACTAAGATGCAGGAAAAAATCTCTCTTGCGAGCTTGTTTGGAGGTTCTAGTAGGGGAATGCAGCCGCTTGTACATCCTTGACTGAGAAATGGTCCTCCTCTATCAGGGTGGTCGTCCTCTTCAGCCAAGCATGCAGCTTTGGGAGGACACATGTGGAGCAGTGAGGGAGGAAGGGGACACCTGCCTAGTGAGTCAGATCAGCTGAATCAACCCTGGTGATTGATGGGGTGACAGACAGTGCAGCCAGATCGCCCTCATGTCCTTTCACAGATCTTTGTAAGGAGTGACTTGGGGATAAACTCTGGTTGGAAGGGAGGGGACCCTGAAAACCAGAAAGCATGGGGGGTCAAGTAAATGACAATCAAATGAGCATGAGAAGGAACAACATTGACTGGGGGTAGGGGGAGGGGCGAGGGAGGCAGAGAGAGGGGAAAAGGAGAGAGGAGAGAGCTTTGTTTTCAGCCAAGCTGGTAGAATGGGTCTACCATAAAAGAAAAATAAGGGAAAGATGAAAGCACACAATTCTGACACACACATATAGCTTAAGATATATTAAGCAAAAGTAGAAACTATGGAATGAACAACACAGATACACTACCTCTTCATCTGAAGCAAACCGATACGCATGCAAAGCACAAGGACTGATTATGACTCACTCCGCTCAAAGAACAGGGAGAAAACCACATCAACGTGACATGGAAAAAATAAAAAATAACATGACAAAAATGGATGAGAGAAAAGCAGACAATGAACGATAAAAATATCAAGATTCCTCTCCTCTCCCAGCACCAAGTGGGGATTCAAGGGACACTGCTCACTGTTGATGGAAAAGGCATAACCGGCTAAATATATAACTTAAACTATAAGGTAAGCATAAGAACCAAATAAAATATTTCAACTCTTGGGAGGTGAGGGAAAAGGAAGGCTGCAAAGAGTGTAATAAGTAAGCTAAATCTTCATTTGTTACAGGAGGAACAGGCAGTCTCTTACTGTCAAGTAAGTAAATATACTTAAGTATATTATTTTGCTATCTCTAAAACATACATATACTTACTATACAGGTATAATACATGTACATACATACATGCTATTCTAAAGAATACATATATAGGATGGGGATTTAACTCAGTGGCACAAGCACCTGCATGGCATGCACAAGGTTATGAGTTCGATGCCCAGTACAAAAAAAAAAAAAAAAGAATACATACACACACACATGCAGGTGTTTCTATGCAAGGCAAGCTTAGATGTGAGGAGAAATGGGAGGAATTTGGTGTAAACTCTTTTCTATAAGCTGTCCAGGTATTTCTGTTGGGGGTATTTTTAGAGGCGTGGTGGTGGGGAACGGAAAGCATGTGTAAGATGGCAGTTAGATGGCTATGTATGAGAGAAAATATATGGGAACCTGATCATAACATCAACCTGCCACAATCACAAATATAAGTAGTACTAAAACTTCTTCAGATGGACTATAAAATACCAGAATTCATCTCCATCATCTACAAAATTTTTTTTTTTTGGTACTGGGGATCGAACTCATGACCTCATGACCTCGCACTTGCCAGGCGGGCGCTTATGCCACTGAGCTAAATCCCCGGCCCTCATCTACAAATTTGATTTTTGTAGTTAAAAAGTTACTGACTCCTTCAACTTCTCAGTTGTAAAACACAGGGAATTATACATATACTCCCTGTGTGATTTCTCCCCTCTTGGGTCAAAATCAG